>WEIU01004432.1:35985-67944 GCA_013389925.1 Aegithalos caudatus
GGGGCAGGGCTGACGGTGGCTCCCGGCGGTGCCACCTTCCCTTGGAGCGGGGCAGGGACCCTGCTGAAGTCAGCCCCCCAGGCCCGCTGGTTTCTTGCCGTGCCTGGCGGCAGCGTGCACGGGTAAAGCTGTCTGCGATGGAGATGACAATGCCAGAACTGCCAGGGTTGGAAGGGTTGGAGCTCTGGTTTGGAAGCTGTCCGACCCCCCTGCCAACGCCGGGTCACCTAGGACAGGTGACACAGGAACGTGGCTAGGGGGGTTTGGAATGTTTCCAGATAGGGAGACTCCACGCCATCCCTGGGCACTAGGGCATAGTGCTCTGCCATCCTTAGTGTAAAAGTTATTCTTCATGTTGAGGGCAGACTTCTTGTTTTAGTTTATGGCTATGACTCCCTCTTCTGTCACTGCGCACCACTGAGGAGAGTCTGGCACCACCCTCTTGACGCCCACCTTGATGATATTTTTATGGATTGTTGAGGTTCCCTGTCAGCCTCCTCTTCAGATTAAACACAATGAACTCACACAGCCTCTCACTCTCCTCGTACGAGAGATACTCAAGTCCCTTAAATATCTTTATGTCCTCCTCTGGACCTGCTGCAGCAGTGCCTGGTCTCTCTTGGACTGAGATGTCCAGTTGGGAAGGAAGGCTGGCTGCTGGACAGGGAGGGGCCAGGGAAGGCCAGGCAGATGGCATCAGTGGCTCCCAACGTGCCCATCCTGCTGCACACACAGCAGAGCTGTCACACCCCTGCCAGGCTTGGGAACTGCTCATTGCTGTCCCTTTTGAGTCCTGAGAGAAGGAGACAGAGCAGCAGAACAGCAGCTGCAGTGTGGATCCACTCACAGTTCCTGAGGGACCAGGCAGGGCCAGTTGTCCCTGGGCTTAAGGGGCACTCCAGATTCTGATTTAGAAATGAAAGACAAACCTCTGACATCCTGGCACTCAGTGCTGTGGCTGTGCTAAGAATCAGCTATGAAATTCTTTCTGCCTCCCAGCAGGTGGATTTCCTTTCCCACCAGTCTTGCAGGTTCTGGAAAAGGTTCTTTGCTGTGCTGGAACATGGCTTGGCAGTGGTGCCTGCCCACAGGCTGGCCCTGTCTGCTCCACTGGTGTTCGTTTTCCTGCTGCTTGTGGGGAGGGTTGGGCTGTTCCCTCTGTTTGCTGCCTCCTCAGCTCTGGTCCCTGTTCCTCCTCCCACCAAATCCTTGAGTTTAACCCCAAACCAAACAAGCAGGGGACGGAAGAGAGGGAAGATAAATGCATTCCACATTTTAACATACAGTGGCTTCCATAGGTTCGTTTTGGGATGTTCATTGTTACCCCATGGAAAATTTGCAGCTGTTTCCTTTGGAATCATCATTCTCCATTCAAGCTATTGCAGATTTCTTGTTTGCCCCTCAATTTATTGGACAGACACAAAGGAGGGGCTGATATTCCTTGTGACTGCATGGCACTCTCATCGCCCTGCTGTGGAGACAGTTTTTGGTTGTTTGTTTAAGAGCTGACAACCCCTAACTCCCCAAAATCTCAGCTTGCAATAACGACCGCACATGCATGGGGAGTGAGGGCAGTTAAGCCACCTCCAGGACATAAACTGGGGGTCTCTCCTGCCCTAAGTCCAGGTACCTCTCCCAACAGCCACAGGAGTTTTTTGGTCCAGGCAAAGGCTGAAGGAACAACATCCCCACTTCTGCCCTAGCTGGAGCCCAGAGCTTGGTCAGAGAGAGGCTCTAGCCAGGCATTGATCAGCTGCCCAGAGGGGCACCTGGAGGGCAGTTGTCCCAACGCAATGGTTGGATAATTCCTGTCCCCTGCCGGGGCTGTGCCAGCCCTGGAGCCTCTGATTGGAGCAGTCGTGTGCATTGGCTAATGAGGTGACGCCCTGCTCGGGCAGCACATTGTCAGGGGGAAGAGGAGACCCAGGCAGGCCGAGGGAGAGGCTTACGGTCTTTTCTGTCCTACCAGCCATGGATAGGAAGCAGAAGAAAGCAGAGAAGGTACAGTATGCCCGAGCTGCTGTGATCAACACCTTTCTTTTCCTCCCAGTTACATTCTTTTATGCTTCAGTAATTCCTCCTCCTGTTGTTTTTTCTCATTCCTTCTCCAAACCTCAATCTCACAGCTCTTTCCAGGTCCCACAAAGACCCAAATGCACCCAAAACAGGGCAGTTTTGCTGGGGGCCTTGTCACCTTGTAGATTTAGCTCTTCTCTGTGCTTAACTGCTGGGAGGAGGTGCGGGGACAGCTATTTTCTCACTGCTTTGGAAGTCAAAGGGAACGTTCTCAGTGGCTTTGCATCCTCAGCACACTGACAATGCAAAGTCCAGAGTCCTGCAGGAGTGTCTGATTCAGTAGATCCATGGGAGAGGGAGGTGCAGAGGGAACTGGAAACCTTGAGAGTGCTGTCAAAACATCTTCAAGCTGAGGAATGTCCAACCCCATTCATCTAAAAGGATGTTGTTATTCTTTTTGGGGAAAACTGGTGAGTTGATTTCCTGGCGAGCACTTGGGTTTGCTGTTACATTTCTCCAGCCAGGGAAGTGGTTGATGCTTTCTAAGGCTTTTGCTCCCACATGACCCAACTGGATCACAGGAGCCTTTTGGCATCACCCACAGTTTCCTGAATAGACAGAGAAGAGGCATTTTAATCCTGCCCCAAAATTAGCTAAATTCTGCCTCCTCAAAGCCAAAAGGGTAGTTTGGTTTGGCACAAGGGTTCTGCTTTTTAGCCTTATGCTTTTGTAAGAAATAATGAAAGTTTCTGATAGTACATAAGATTATTTTTTTCACAACTTTCTTACCATGGGATGGAGGGGTTTGACTTTGTCCATCACCTGGAGACTCTCAGCTGGAAGGTGCCCAGAGAGTGAGGAGATACGTCATTATCCCAGCAGCATTTTCTCTGAGGAGCTGGGAATAGGTATCTTGGGAGATGGAGTTTCTCTTTCACAGCTTTCCTGGCTATCCTGCACCCTCTCCAGCACACAGCCGTGCTCTGCTCCCAGGCTGGGACACCCACGTGCCGACAGAGAGGCTGGGATGGAGACTCCTAGACCTCAGGAGAAGTTTTGTCTCCACATGTGCTCTGTGCTTTGCAGGCCAGGCCCTGTGGCCTGCTGAAGCAGACAGCTCTGAACAAGATCCCGGGCAGATTCCAGCTCCACCAGGAAGCGCTGCCGCACCTGCCCGTGCCTCCCCTGCAGCAGACACTGGATCGGTACCTGCTGGCCCTGCAGCCCATCGTCAGCCCCGAGGAGCTGAGCCACACGCAGCAGCTGGTGGAGGAGTTCCGCAGGCCGGGAGGCGTCGGGGAGAGGCTGCAGAAAGGCCTGGAGAGAAGAGCCAGGAAAACAGAGAACTGGGTAGGTCAGGGCTCTGGTCCCAGCTCTGGTTAGGGAGGGTGGAGGGCTGATGTGCATCTCTTCCCTGCCCTGGCTGCATCCACTGGCACCTGTGTTTTAATGGCATTGCCTTCCTGAGCGGTTTCCTGCTGATCTCCCCAAGCTGTGCAAACTCCTCAGCGGGATTTGGCTGAACAGAGGGATTATGGCTGAACAGGGAGTCATTGGCCCTGCCTCTGGCTGCTGAAGGCTTGAAGCTGTCAGCATCACATAGCTGCCTCAAATTGAAGGAAACCCTCTGCTCAAGCCCTGCACCAAAAGCCCCCCATGCCTTGCTCACATCCTCCTTTACCCTTCCACCTGCATAGTACAAACCCCAAACACTTCATTTGCAAATTGTGGGACAGAACTGGGGGCAGGATGCTGAGACAGATCAGCCAAGATTGGGTTGGACAGCAGCAGCTCCCTGCATGTTTTCTTTCTCCATCCCAGCTCTCAGACTGGTGGCTGAAAACAGCTTACCTGGAATATCGCCTGCCAGTTGTGGTCCACTCCAGCCCAGGTGTGGTTTTACCTAAGCAGGATTTTCTGGATCGACAAGGTCAGCTCAGGTAAAATCCTTTTCTTCTGCCTTCCCTTAGGCTATAGGTGGGATGAGCTTTCTGTGCTCACCAGAGATAAGGGTATTAAGGCAGATTGGGAATGAGTAATTACAGTGTGGTCCCCAGGTCTGAACTGTCTGTGCTGTAAGGGCAAGGCTGCTAGGCTGTAAGGAAACTCCTGGTTTCACCAGACTAAATATTTAATCAGGGGAAGAAAACCAAAGAGTCTAGTGGTTCAGGTGTTAAACAAGGACTGAGAAACTACATTTAGGTCTTTGCTCAAGCACAGGTCTTCACTGCAAAATGATCCCATCACTGGCTGGAGACATTGTGAGGACATATTGGAGGCACTGTGATTGTGTATATAGTTAAAGGAGGCATAAAAAGTAGCCCAGGCATGTAAAGGAGATCACCCAGAAATGCATCTGGAGTTTGCTAGTTTATAGGGATGAGGAGCCTGACAGGGACTGTCCCTTATTGTGATTCATGGTTTGGGAAACTTCACAGTGACCAGCCTTTCCGCTCCCGAGCTTTTCCCTTTAATTTTTAACCACCATTAGGAGTGTGTTGAATCCACCTGCAAAACTTTAGCACCGACCTTTACACAGTTACCTTTGCCACAGTTACCAGTCAGCACTGCCCTGGCAGATCAAAAGTACCAGCCAGGAGATCAGTGAGGCTGGGAACAAATCCTCCCTCCCACTCCCCAATATACCTGAGCAGAGGATTAGCCTTACAACAGTGCAAGAGTACACAAATGTCTTGAAATCTCTGTCACGTTATTTACTCTTAAGTTTTCCAAATAATCCAGAGAACTGCAAGTGCCCAACCAGTGGAATTCAGCAGCTGCATAAGAAGGTGTGCTCCTGTGTAAAATACAATCTAAATGTGTGTTTGGGTAGTTTGTGGCTGCACAAGAAAGTTTGACAGTGCAGCTTGAAATGGAAGCTTCCAAAAGCAGAAGGCAGATTTGGAAAGTGGTGGTTTTTTACTCCTTAACCTGGCAAAACTGTTGGCTGAAAACAAGTCACCTAACCTCTACCATCTCCTCAATCCCAAACACTACTTCCAGGCTGCTCATTCTCTGGAAAGGAACACAGACTGTCTCACTGGTGTTTCCCTCATGTTTTGCAATAAGGCTGAGAAATTTTCACTGAAAACTGACATTTGCAGAATGTCTCATTTCACAGAACCCTTAGGTTCTTGGAGTTGTGTCCCTTGATCTTTCCTAGGGATGGGTAGGCTGAGCTAATCTAAAGGACACTGCCTGCAAATGTTGGCACCACCTCACTCAGCCAACACAACCTCCTGTCCCAGTGACCTCCTGCCTCCTTCCTTCAGGGACAGGTGGGAGTTCCCATGTCAGAAAAGACCAGTCTTTCACATCCAGCTAAACAGCTTGATGTGGCTTGGCACAGCCCTGCTGGGAGCTGGCATTGGCAGTGTTTACACTGATCCTGGTAAACACAACGCCTCAGAGTCCACATGCAGCACATCTGCTTTGTTTCCAAGCCCTCCATGCCAGAGGAAGGTTCTATGGAGTTGTGTTAGCAGCAGGACGTTCACTGGGGTAGGAGCTCAGTCAGCAGTGGTGTCTTGGTTGCAGGGAGAAACAGTTTCATCTTGGCTTGACACTCCAATGTGGCCCCTGGCCAGGGAAGGGCAGAAATCCCCCTCTCTTGGTGCTGTTTTAATGCTGAGAATCAGAACTCAGATGTGATAAATAGTAACACATCAGTAGCAAACGCTGCCGTGAAAGGGTCACGAATGCATGACTGAATCCAGCTTTCTTGAAAGCTGTCCAGAGTTCCATGGCTGTATAGTAACACACATAAAAAAAGAAAGTGCCACAGGGTAGGACTATCCAGCAATCTCAAATCACAGCCCAGAGTGGCTGTGTCAGTGAACCAGAGGTGGGCACAACAGGGGCTTGGCAGGAAGGCTGAGCTTTCTGAGGAGCAGAGAACAGCTCTGCTAATCCTCCTCAGCTCGTCCCTCAGCCCCAGACAGTGTGCTTGATCTCAGCTTGTTACATTTGGTATTTTTCCAGGTTTGCTGCCAAGCTGATCGAGGGTATCCTGGATTTCAAGGCCATGATTGACAAGTGAGTTACTGACCCTCTTGAGAGCTCACACCTTCCTTAATGTCACAGAGAGGCTGAGTCTTGTCCATAAATCTCCCTCCCACATATAGAAAGGCGAGAGATGACAGTACATATTTGAAAAGAGATACTGTAATCCCCAGCACTGCTCACTGCCACAGTCCCCCTCCAGTGGAAAAAAGCAACCTTACTCTTCAGTCTTCACGTTCTTTGTTTACCTTAATGCTTTGGCATGGGAATGTGCTTGGAGGCAGCGAGCACGACTGACAGTCCTGTGGAGCTTTGCACTTCTGTTTGCTCACAGGTCAAGCTACAGCTCAGGCAGCGGGAATTTCAGTCTCTAATTTTGGATTCCTGGTGTTTCTCCTCTTCCAGCTAGATGGGATGAGCTCTAGAGAATTCTTTTCCTCCTTTACCCTTTTTCTTTTGGTCACCAGCAAATCTCTGCTGGATATGCCTTATTTAAGGTCCAGAAATATGTTTACCAACAACAGTCAGACAAAGTTCAGGGTAGTTGGATATGATTGCAGAAGGGAGTGACTGAACCCCTGCCTAGTTCATGAATGATATCAGCACATCAGACACTCGTCACTCAGAACTGCAGCCTGGACTGGAGTAGTTGCAGATATCCAATTCTCTGGTGTCACAGAAAGCAGAGTGTTTTGTCCCCCTTCCAAATGAAAGGCCAATAAACAGGCACTTTTTGTAGCTTGTACTAAGAAAGCTGCTAGGAATGGGGAAGGACAGCACCTTTTTTATGCCACCACCACCCTTAGGTTTTGCAGGAGTGAGTGAGTGCAGCTGCAGGGCTGTGACCTGTGTGGGGAGCACAGGCCTGCTCCCACTGATCTGTTTTCTCTCTCCTTCCTCCTTACCTTGCTGTGTCTCCTCCAGTGAGACCCTCCCAGTGGAGTACATGGGTGGGAAGCCCCTCTGCATGAACCAGTACTACCACATCCTCTCATCCTGCCGCATTCCCGGGCCCAAGCGGGACTCCATCGTCAACTACGCCAAAGGCAAAAAGCAGTCCAGACACATCACAGTGGTTCACAACTTCCAGGTAGGGCAGCTGCTGGGCTTTCAAAGTTTGTTGAGGTGCAGGTGTCCCTTTTGCTAGCTGTTATCCAGAGGAAAGGGAATAACAGAACAGGAAGCCTCTGCCCACAAGGTTTGCCTCACCAGGGGTTTGTTCCTGCTCCCTTTATCCTTTCTGGCCAGTGGCAGAATTGCCATATGTAAGCAACAGACTAGAGGCAGAAAAATACTGTCCTTCTGTTTCTTGTCCCTGTAATTCCTGTCTCTCAAAGCCCAAGACCATGTCTGCAACTGGAAACTGAAAGTGGAAATTGGATAACAAGCCCTCCCACTGCACCTTAGTCTCAGAAACAGGAATTCCTCATTGGTTCTTGTTACCGTGGCTTCATAAAACCAGGACTGTATGTATGCCCTGCAAGGGAAGCTGGACTTAGGTCTCTCAGTTCTGAGCATCCTTCAAAGGTCTTGCAAGCTGAATTCTTCAGCCAGGTCTTACCTTCTCAAAGAAGCTGTTCCTGGTTTCTGGGGCTGGACAATAATTACCTTCTCTCACTTTCTGTCTCTGTCCTTGTCCACTCTTCTCACCTTCAGTTCTTTGAGCTGGATGTTTACAACAGTGATGGATCTCCCCTTACTGCTGACCAGCTCTTCATTCAGCTGGAGAAGATTTGGAACACCTCCCTCCAAACAAACAAAGAACCTGTTGGGATCCTCACCACCAACCACCGAAACAGCTGGGCAAAAGCCTACAACAACCTCATGAAAGGTCTGTAGAGCCCCTAATGCACAAATGCTAACAAACACTGCAGATCCTTGAGTAACAAACCTCTCCACTGTGCTCTGTTCAGTTCTTTCTTTTGAAACTTGTTTTGAACATCTGACATGAGCTTTCCACCTTAAGGAAGCAATCATTGCAATCTGTTATAACTTTGGGGTTAGAAGGTACAGATTCAAAGTGTAAAGTTTACTGAAATCCCAAAGCTTGTTGCCTTGCAAATGGGTAGGATGTAAGAAAAATAAAAAAAAGGAGGGTGAATGCAGCATGTCCACACCAATAACAACCCAGCTGGCTGCAATTTTAATAGAATAGCTATGTACATCCCCAACTGAGATACAGCAGGAACCCAACACTGCGTCCTTCAAACCCGCTCTTCCAAATTTCTCTCCTTCCAGTGACACAACTCCCTCTTACTCACGGTGCATTTCTCTCCCAGATAAGACCAACAAGGAGTCCGTGCGTGCGATTGAGAGGAGCATCTGCACGGTGTGCCTGGACGCCCCCATGCCCCGCGTGTCCGAGGACATCTACAAGAGCCGCGTGGCCGCGCAGATGCTGCACGGCGGCGGCAGCCGCCTGAACAGCGGCAACCGATGGTTCGACAAAACCCTGCAGGTGAGAACTGCTGCTCTCCAGCTGCTGAAGAAGTGGCTCTGGAGGTGTTTCCTGAGATTACAAAAGTCCAGAAAATCCCAGGAAGCTTTTGCAGGAAAGGTCCTCACGTCAAGAGAGTGGAAAAACAAGGAGTGGTGGCTGACGGTGTGAGATCCTGTGGTTCCCCCTGCAGTCACCAGCATTCGTAGCTGCCTCAGGGACTTGTGTCTTTTCTGCCTCTGCCCACATTTATTCAGTGCAGCAGGTCTTTGTGTTCCTTATAAATCAATTTTCTGCCTGCGGTGAACAATGCCTCGTCTGCTCGGAGGCAGCCCAAACGATGGGAGTTCTGTTCCTTGGATCTCCTCCAGGCTTGTCACTTTTCCTGGTTCTGCCAGAAGCTGCCCAATGGCATTTTGTTTTGTTTTTTGAAACATGCACTGCCATCCCACAGCATCCCTCTGATCTCCTCTCTATTCAGTTTTGTCAAGATCCTTCCAACAGCAGCTGCTGTTGGAGCTTTTCCTTCATTAGTTGGTATATCCTGGCTTGCAGATTGTAGCAATAGTGCTTTAGAGGACTCTTCTCACACCTGCTGAACTCTTCATAGTGTTTTCAGCTGTTCTGTTCCTATTTGGAATTCTTCACCAAGGGGATAAAGTTTAGATGTTCCAGCTGATTGAAAAGTAAGGGTAAGCCAGCACGTGGCAATGCTATTCCTGTACTGTGGGTGCATCTCAGTAAATCAAGAGCCACTGAACCTCTCTGTATGGCCAAAGCACTGAGCACACCAATGTCAGGCACACCCTTATCCAGGGAATTTTGCAGAACTGTAACAGTGCTCTCAGATTTTCTGTCCTGCTAAAGGAGACCTTTCATTGCAAGGAGAGGCTCTGATATAGACAGGGAGATACTGAGGTCTCTCTGGGTATCATCTGCCTCACACACTGCCTGTGTATCCTCAACCCTGTCCTCTGGTGCCTCTCTCCCAGTTCATCATTGCTGAGGATGGCTCCTGTGGTCTGGTGTATGAGCATGCTCCCTCCGAAGGCCCACCCATCGTTGCCCTTCTGGATCACATCGTGGAGTTCACGTGAGTCCTGCCCCTGCTTTTCCTCAGCATTGGAGATGGCACTGTGAGGGGTTTGTCCGGCTGTGACCAGTGTCACAAGGTGTTAGGGAAGACCTCCTGTGCATTTCTATCCAGGCTCTGGCATTCCTAGCTGAGCCTCATGCCAAAGGTCTGGTCAAACAGAACCATTTCTCTGTGCAGGAAGAAACCTGAGGTGGGCAGATCGTCCACGGTTCCTCTGCCAATGCCCAAAAAGCTGCGGTTTAACATCACCCCAGAAATCAAGAATGACATAGAGAATGCAAAGCAAAACCTCAACATGTGAGTATGAAGCAGTGGAGAAGTGGGTGGGTGACTGAGGGAGTAATTCATGTCCCCCTTTGGAGCCTGGCAGTGGTTTAAATGAGGCTTTCCCCACTGATGCCAGGGAGTTTTCCCAGTGACTTCTGGGCTCAACAGCATTGAGCTGAGCTAAAAGCACTGCCAGGAATAAGGTCAGAGATGTTAGAAAGGGGTTATTACTGATTCATGCCATTTGCTAAGAAAGAGCAAGTTTTTACTGGATCCAGCTAACAATACTGGAGCATAAACACACATATGACCCTCTAACCTGGTGAAGATTTTCAGCAGTGGCCAAAAATTCTTGCTTCTGTGGTGCTGCCCAGAGAGATCTGTGTGGTGGAGCTCTCTGTCCCTGCATAGGTCAGATCCAGATGGCCTGTTCCCTCTGAGCCTTGTGAAAGCAAATCCATTCCTCTGTGCTACAAGAATGAGCAACAAAGGAACAGTTCCTCTTTCTTTCCTTGTAGAATGGTCGAAGATCTGGATATCAAAGTCATGGTCTTTCATCAATTTGGGAAAGGTTTCCCCAAGTCAGAGAAGATAAGCCCTGATGCTTTTATCCAGCTGGCCTTGCAGCTGGCATACTACAGGTAAGACCACCCATAGGTCATTCCTCAACCTCCTCAGTGACAGATAAAAACTTGATAAAGGTGGCACAGAAAGTCTCTCCCAGGGCAGACTCACTTGTGTGGCTTTCTCCTCCGTGTGCCAGGATGTACGGCCACGCCTGTGCCACGTACGAGAGCGCGTCCCTGAGGATGTTCCGCCTGGGCCGCACCGACACCATCCGCTCCACCTCTGTGGCCTCCCTCAAGTTTGTGCAATCCATGGACAGCCCTGACAAATCGGTGAGGATCTCAAAGAAGTGCAGTAGGAGGAATCCAGGAAAGAGAAAAGCTGCTTATTTGGCTGACCCTGCGTCATCTGGTTTCAGCTAAGGAGGGCTGCACCCCCTTATTGAGCTAAACCAGAGCTTGAAGTATCTTGACACAACTAAGGTTTGACTTGACTTTTCTATCACATGTACCTGGGAAACATCATGTGGGTGTTTCTGAGCCCACCAAAAACTTAAGTCTGTTCAGCTACTCAGACTAAGTTCTGCAAATGGTGGATGAACTCTATTCAGAATGAAGTAACGCTGCCAAACAAAACAATGTAAAAATCAAATCTAGTAAATATAAATGAGTTTCATACACACACACCAAGCAAATTGTCCTCCCTCGTAGAGAACAGCCAAAATGAGGTTCTCCGTTCTGCAGAAAAACTTAAACAGATCTGTGTGTTCTCTAGGATCAGGAGAAAGCAGACCTGCTGAGGAAAGCCACACAGGCCCACAGGGAGTACACAGACATGGTGAGTGTCCTCTGTGAAGACAGGCTTGGGGGTTTACCCAGCAGATGAGACTTCTGGGGAGAGACAAGACCTGAACACCTCTTGCTGCTGACCCAGCAGTGTGGCCATTAGTGTTGGAAAGGTCTGACTCTGATCTGACGGTGCCCTATGGCTTCTCTAGCTGGTGTGTTAAGTGTCCCTTGTGACTGCCTAAAGGGGAGAATCAAATATTACAATAGCTTCATTTCTTAACCATCATTGTTGCTGATAAATACCAAAGCTGCACAAGGAGCCCTTAAATCAGAGGGAGTCCATGGGCAGGAACTGTAAGGTTGTTTCCACTGTTCTGTCTAATTTCACAGTCCTTACAAGCAAGACTATCAGTCTTAAAGGCAAGATCTAGTTTCCTTTTAACTTTAAACATTTATAGACTTCTTAGAATTGTTTTTTTCTTTACCCCAAAGAAATAGTTTTGCTCACTTGCTGCTGGCTTTCATCCGTCCATCCTTGCTTTCCTCCAGGCCATACGGGGCAATGCCATAGACCGGCACCTCCTGGGGCTGAAGCTGCAGGCAATCGAGGACCTGGTGAGCATTCCCGAGCTCTTCATGGACACAGCCTATGCTGTTGCAATGCACTTCAATCTCTCAACCAGCCAGGTACAGCTCATCTGAGCCAGAAGCACTCTCTGTTCCTTTTCATGCCTTCCGTCTCTGTGTTTCTCTTCAGTTCCTTTCTGTCAGAAACTCATTTACATTGGGTCAGAAATTTCTAAGCTGGCTGCCAATCCCATAAAGCTACAGATCTGATCTTACACCTGCCACAGTCCCTCACAGACATGTAAAACACTAACATAACCAAAGCCAGGATCAGCAGGAGTGTTTGGTGTCTAAATCCAAGTGAGATCAGTGAAGCCAGCAGCCAAAACAGCTTTGTGTTAAGTGCTGTGCTCTGATTCTTACTGAATAGTTCTACTTGTGACTTATTACAAGCTTACCCTGGGGGAAGCACTCCTGTGCAAATGCAGAGGAGAACACATTGCTGCTAAATGTCCAGCACGTGTGTGAGGTGAGGTTGACCAAAGACCCTTCTAGAGTTTAATGAGATGAGTTTCCTCTGTTGACAGAGCTGTTTGCATTTGATAGTTTCTTTTTTTCTCTGACTGGTCAGAAGGTTTTAATCACATTGTCTCCACAGGTCCCAGCCAAGACAGATTGTGTGATGTGTTTTGGTCCCGTGGTTCCAGATGGCTATGGAGTCTGCTACAACCCTATGGAGGAACACATCAACTTTGCAATTTCAGCCTTCAATAGCTGTGCTGACACAAACGCAGCCCGCATGGCACATTATCTTGAGAAAGCACTGCTAGACATGAGGATGCTGCTCCAGGCTGCACCCAAATCCAAACTCTAAGAGGGAAACCCCTCAGTTTAACGGGCTATCCCTGATGCACTGAAGCTCCCAGTTCCTCAGAAAAGGATTCACAGAACAGCTTGCCCTGGCAGCTAAGAAGATACCTACCATTTGTTTTCAGCAAGATGTTACAGAATAGTCACCCGCAGATACCAGACTCCTTCGTGAGAGGAAACACTGTCTCAAACCGAAGTAGAACTGACAGGGCCTCTCCCATCAATGCAAAGTGCACCTTCCTGTCCTCAAAGAGGACTCAAATATGATTTTTATGAAAATTACTGTAAGGGAATACAGAAAGCACTGTCCTTACCAGTATTTAAATCCATTTGGTGAGGAAGGTAGTTCTTGTCCAGGAAAAGCAGGGAGTGTTTATTGTATGACAGAACTACTGTAAGACCAAGTCTTTTTCTTGGTTTTGTCTTCTGAAGAGCATCTTCCAATCTTGACTGAAGATTTTTCTACTGCTCCAGCAAAACTTCATCATTGAACTTCAGCAAGGAGAGAAGGAAGTTAAGCCAGAGCAGATCCAGTCTCGTTAGAGTACACTGCACTACTTATCCTGGGCACTCCAGACAGCAGAGGCTTTACAGGAATGATCCCTTCCCTTCTTCAGGATGCTGGGATCTCCTTCCTCTTACACTGACCCTCTTAACAACAGAGCATGACTCGATACAAGCTAAAGTGATTTTTACTGTTTCAGGTTATTTTTGTTGTTGTTCTTGCTCTGGGCTTTTTGTTAAGCTTTTTGCCATGCTCCTACCATTGATCTTCCAGCTCAGCCTAAAGCTTTCTCCATAAAGCTTCTACAAAACTCTCATGTAAGTTTTGCCAGCTTTGGCTTTATATACATTCACATCTGCAGAGATGAGAAGGGATTTCCTATGCATTTAGCAGGACACTTGCTCCACTGTACCTTTCTTTGGAGCTGAGGAAAAGAAAAAGATGCTGACAAGCCCCGTGCCTGATATCCTTCAGGACACACACATTAACCCAATGTGGTTTTATACCTTGCTTTCAGAAACAGCCTTTTGTGCACAATGTTATGCCTGAGCTGTGGATAAATAAGGATGTTTCTGATCAGGAACTACAGAACATACTTCCACTCCTGGCCCACAGAGTTGAAATCTTAAATCCCAAAGGAAAAACTGATGCAGAAGCCCTTCTTTCACATCACTCTGCTGTAACAAGGCAGAAAATCTTGAAAAACAGGAAGAAAGCAGGGTACACATGGACCCTGTAGGTATCTTTCTGCCCTGTGACAGCCACTAACAGTAAGAGCACATCACCTTTTCTGCCACTCTGGGGAGTTATTTCTTACTGAAATACTACTCCAATTTGTGCCAGCTTTATTCTGTGAGAGAATGATCTCATATGATATTGTTTTTATGTTCAGTTGACAAACTTGAGACAGTAAAAGATATATATATATATAAACATTAACATACAATGGTAGCATAGGAACTACTTCCAACCAATCTGTCAGAACCCAAGCTCCTGACTACACTTTTATTTGGTAAAACCTTATTGTAATAAAGAATTCTAGTGCTATTTCTGTGGTAGGAATTCTGTTTAAATTGCACACCCTTCAAGATGTGTCTGCTGGGACATCACCATAAACAAGAAGCATTAGGAGTGTGATGGCCTGTTTTGTTAACAGAGAAATGATTGCAAGGGACATGATCAAAGTGCCTTGATGAACATATATGAAGAAATTTGCACTAAAGCTTTTTAAAGAAGAAAAAGTAATTCTAATTTGCTTCTCGAAACATACATGCCAAGGGTTTGGCATTTTTTTTCCTGAAAGGATGTTATTTCAAAGTTTTTATCTTATACCTAATAACAAACCTTAAGGGAGGAAAATTTAATTGAAACTCACCTGCACAGCCAGTGATTGTACTGAACTTGATTGAACTGCCACTTTCACATCATCTACATGGATTTAGTTGATCTTTCAGAAGGATCCTGAATGGAGTGAGACAGCCTAAAAACATGAATAGGAGCACTACAGACCTGCAAGCAGAAACCCCTGCTCTGGTGACTCCTCTGTATCAATTAGACTGAAAACTGCAAGAGGATACTCAGTATTATCAAACTAAGTGATTGTGTAAATACTACAGACAAGAACAAACCTTACTGGAATAACATCCGGATTTATGGAGCCTTTTACATGGAAAAAAATATTCCTTTTGCCAAAGTAATCCTCCCCCCATACTGAATCAGCCTCTGTTGCCAGGGGATGAATTATTTTTCCATGTCTGCAATGCCTTCAAGCACAAGTAGTGCCACTGAAGAATTTGAGACTGGCTCTTTTCCACTTCTGTCTCAAAGGGGAAGGCTCTCAAAGCAAAGTGCCTATTAAAGACTAAGCATAAGCATGTGCTGCTGAAGACTGTACCTCAGAAGATGGGATTGATCTATTCTGGATCTATATCTGGATATGCCAGTAGCTTCAGCAGGAGTACAGCTGCAGGGAGCAGACTGCAAGAGATACAAGATTAATAAACCACCTAATGCATCCTTACTGACACACAGAGCTGAAATTCAGATGAATGAGGCTGATTTTTAAAGTGCTTGAAAGGACACTAAAATCATTACAAGGTTTTTCATTTAAAAAGTCTTTTCTTATGGTACAAGTTCTAAAGTGTGATGTCCTTCTGATTCGTATCTTACAGACTTTTTTTTCAGTGTTGACCTACTGAATACTGTTCTCCCTGTTTCTGATTGTTTTATCAAGAGATGTCCATTGTCTTAAAGGCACATTAAGTATAAGAAAGTAAAGCTCCAGATAAATGACAGATTTGGAACAAATGATTTCAGAAATTCATAGACTGAAAATATTCAGATAATTCTTGGGGTATGAGTGCAATTTTTGGCGCAGCCTGGTAGTGTTGCATGTTTTGCTGGTTAGCTGTGTTAAATACTGTCGGGGTCCATGTCGTGCAAAGTTTGGAAATGTTCGTTGAATAAACTGGGACACAATAAACAGATAAATGCTACAAAAAGGCTTAAATCTCCTTAAACACTGCAGAAAGTTACATAACTGCCCTTAATGTGACAATGTTTGTGCGGGGAGAGCAAGAACAGTGAACCACAGCATTCTGTCACCTTCCTTTTATTGTCATATCTCCATCCAGCCCCCTTGAGTACAGGGGAGGAAGACAAAGCATCTGCTTCCAAAGCCACATATTCCAAAGAAAATATTCCATTTCAGAAAACTAGCGGCAGGAGACTCCGTACAAGTGTAGGATAATAAGGCAGAGCTCAAATCTTTTCCCTGCACAGCACCATTTAGTTAAGAAAATCCATGGAATCACTAAGGAATTTCTACTGTGTATCAAGTATTGCAAAGAGTTCTGAAAAGGTACAGCAAAAGTAGGCAGAAGATGCAGATTACAAACAACTCACAGAGAACAGAGGAGAGTTTATTACAGTGTCTTAGAAGAGCTCTTCTTCCTCTCCCTCTCTCCTAAGAATTACTGTAGGAAGCTTGGGTTTGAAGGCAACATGAAGTGGAACATCTTTTTACACTGCACTGCCCTCTGTGAGGAGATGAACCCTCTTCCCTATGCTCAATAGGTCTTTCCATATTTATTTTTTCCAGCAGCCTGTCATAACAGCTCGAGAGGCTGGGGAAGTGCTAAGCCATTCCTGAAACAATCCACTCCTTCAGCAGCCTTGGGGAAGAGAGGTGTGATCTCTGTTCTGGCTTTGTAAGTTCACTTACAAGAAATATAAAGAGAAAAATGAATAGTTTTGCAAGACATAAGTACCAGTTTTCAAACTGAAACATATGGTACCACCATGTCACGGGACCTATCTGATGTCCTGTCTCATCCCAACAGAGCTGGTCTAAGGCAGATTAAATGTCCTTGTGAAAGCTGCAAGATGCCTCTTTATTGTGGTGCACCTTCAAAGCAGATCCAGTGCTTGGGACCTTCAGATGTTACAGGATTGCTTATGTTATGCAAGTACTAAACAGTTCTTTAAAAATGTTTATATATACTTGCTGTACCAACTGAAAACAGTTAATTTAATACCCATAGCTATTTAAACACAGAAATTTAAACAGCCTTCATTCCTGATCTCCTGGATGAGGATCACTTTCTACAGTTAACACTCTGGGTGTCCAACAGCAGCTCCCACTCCACACAAACACACAAACTCCTATAGCAACAGGCACAGATGAAAACTTAAAAAAAAAAAAAATAACCAGGATGAACAGAAAAAAAAAATCTCACTTCAAGCAGCTTTATAATGCAGGAGTCTGATTAAAGTGGAGATAGTAAAACAGGCAGCAAGACTGAGATGTGACAGTCATTTTACCTCTGCTCATGACTGCATCGAAGGCACACCGATGACCTTTGAGCCAGTTCAGAAGCTGTCCTTTATCTGTGAAAGTTCAAGTCAATTGTGCTTTGAATAAATACTTCTCTGTAGTTACACTTGAACTGCTGCATTATATACTAGAAATACAGAAAGTGTCCATGCACAGCCCTGAAGCACTTTGAGTATAGCCCTTGCCAGGTCAACTCATGGGTCACAGAGGTCATAGGCATCACCAGCACACAGAGATGGCAGGCACACTCCCACAGAGACACAGCAGCCAGAGCACCACTGGCCGGATGGAGAATCAGAATGGAAGAAGGATGGAAAGCAAAACTTGCTTGTAGGAGTTCAGCATTCAAGGTTACAGCTGCAGAACCCCCACCAAGCTACTGTGATAACTGGCAGGAGCCTCTGCTAGGAGAAGTTCCCTACTTGGAGTTCATGGATGGAGTCTAACAGGACTCTTCAAGGAATAATTCAGAGAGCAGCTGAGCTTGTTATTAGTAATTTGCCTTGTTGTTCATTTGTGGTTGTCACTGTGTTCATTCTTAAAAAAATCCCTCCCTTAAACTTCAACAGAAAAAAAAAATAAAATCCAGTGCTTAAACAGAGACCAGCAACTGAATTTTGTAAGGCTTTGGGCTGACTCTTACTGGAGCACAGCACTGCTCATAACCAACGGGCTTCCCAGTGCCCTCGGCACACTCAGTACAACAAAAGCTGTACAGATCACAGCAACCCTGAGATAATAAAAGTATAAAGGAAGAAATGGAATAAATGTGAGATATGTATGATTATCTTGCCACCTCGAAGAGATTCTGAAAAGGACACTCTTGCTAATTACACAACAGGAGCAGCAGTGGAAAAAAAAAAAAATAAGAGTCAGTATATTTGTGGTTTTCCTTTGTTTTACACACACACTCCCCCTTAATTGGTATCCGTGCAGGCTTCCCTGCAGAACTGTCACTAGTGTTAAAAATCAGATCTTTATAATCTGTCTTTCTTTCCGTACAAAGTACAGATGGAATTGATTTTGATCTCCCAAACTGACCGCAGAAAGGAAAAGTCTTCCTCTCCCTTCTATCACCCTTCCTAGATGCCCTCCCTCCTAAGAAGCATGTAAGAATTAAAAGCCCTAATTAAACATGACCAACTTGAGATTAGTTTTGTCATCTTCTTCCAAAAAAAGAAAAACCCGAAGAATAAAAAGAAAAAAATAAAAACACACAATCAACGCCTCGCCCACCCCATAAACCATAGTTCCATTTAAAAAAATAAATAAATAGTGTGTATATTTCATGCTGAAAAAAAAAGTCACAGAAAAGATTCATTTTTGGTTTTCCCTCCCCCGAACACGACACCAGGCATTTTCTCCCCCCTCCCCTGACGTAGACACGATGGTACATCCAACCATGTGCATCTGTGTTCAAAATGAGTTTCTACTCCTGCACGGTCCCACATGCATCAGGGAGCATCCAGCTTAGCTGCTAAAGCAGAGCAAAGGCTTTCAGGTTTTGGGTATGGTCCCTGCCTGTTCCTTTGGTCCGTCTGTTAAAGGCTCCTTGCTGCTCCCAGGTCTCTGCTCTCGTCCGTCTCCGTTAAAACGCGCCCCGGTCCCCACGTTCCCGGTCACTGGAGCTTCGTACCCAGCTTGCGCTGTCTGTTCCTGCAAGGCAATGCGGGCACGGGTGACACAGGGGACCCCAACCCAGTCCCAGGGGGCTGCAACAAACCAGAGGGAATACAGGAGGAATGAAGTATCCCTCTGCTTAGCTCCAGGCAAAACTGAAGTGCCCCCGCCACACCCGCCGGGCAGATCAGCCCTTCCCACTCTCCACACTCCCAGAACATCCACCCCATCTTCAGTGTACACAAACTCACGTGGATGCAGGGTTATAAACAACTGCTGGCAAAAACCACGAGCCACAGAGCTGAAGTGCTCCTTCAATGAGATTAAATTCTTGGATCACACCCTCTCCAGACTCACCTTTCAGATGCAGTCGTTAACTCACAACTTAGTATTTCTTTACTTGGAGCTATTCTACCCACAGCAGCCAAAACTTATCAGCTACTGATAATAACTGCATCTGGAAGGTCAGAGCAGCAACAGCTCCTCCGCTCCCAACACTCACCTTGCTTCTGCTCTCGTGACTGTGTATTCAAACCACAGGATGTTAGGAATGAGGCTGGTATCTCGGATTAAAAAGAACTCTGAAATTGGCCTGAAAAAGGACAATGTGGTAGAAAGGGGGAATAATTAGACTTTCTCCACTGCAATTTTTTTTTTTTTTTAAAGCACAAAACCTGCTCTAGTTAACAGTACTGTTCTATCAGTTCAGGCTGTGAAAAGGATTCTTTGTTACATTTAATCAAAAACTTTGTTTTCTTTCCTCATACAATATTTCCAGACTATATTACATATAAATAGCTCTGCAATTAGACTAGGTCATTAGACATTATGAAAGGTCTGTTCATCTTGCAAAGCTCCTCCAGCAGGCTGCCACACCTCACAGCTTTAGCAGGTCTTTACAAAATGTAGCAATCGATTGAATTCCCTCTTCCCCATCCTTAGCAAGGACACATGATCCTTTGTATAAATGCATGCACAAGAAAACATGGAGGAACAAAGTAGGTTACACAACAGCCGGTATCCAAAACTGGGACAGAGCCCAGGAATTCTCATTTCTAACATCCAGAACAAACCTCCACAGAATAAAGAGACTTACCACGCAGCTATCCTCGGGAAGAGGGGAGTTAGGATCTCCTGTGTGAAGGCAAACCAGGCTATGGCCATGATGCTTCCTGCCACACCTCCATATAGGACTTGGCTCCAGGTGTGGTAAAGCAAATAAACTCTGCAGTGGAAAACAAGAGTCACCAGACAGGTTTTAAAACAAAAGGAGAGACTCAGGAGCTGAGGTGTCATTGGACCCACAGATGTGGGTGCAAGTTATCCTCTAGATGTTAAAAGTGGGTGTCTTTTTTCAGTAAAAAGCTGGCAAAAATAATGGGGGGCAGGCTGGGGAAAATGGGAAAATTCTTCCCTGCTACAGCAGTTTTAGCTTGGATCACTTTTAGCTGGAGCTTAACTCAATAACATTCTTTTTCATCCATCTTTGGATCAGCTGAAGAACTAATACTGTTAGCTCCCAAAAGAGACTTTTCCAAAGGCAGTAACAGGACAGGTCCCCTCCAGGCCACCAAAGCTGGGGCTTAAAGGCTTTTAAGGACATGGACAGCATTTTTTTTTTTTTGTGTGATTTTGCTGCACTCCAATGTGACAGGCAGAGAGGCTGCATGACCAATGTGCTCACTGTGACTGCAGCCTCTCAGAGCTGCACTGTTGGTGTGTTATATGTGTGCACATCTATGTGTGCACAAGCTACATCCAAAATTCTTTTTGCCCACATTATCATTATGATCATCTTATCTGACCTTCTGGCTAACATAGGCCACTTGATTTCCTCTAATTTTGTTTTAATTAGACCATAGACCTCTGACAAATTTGTTCTGCCAGGATTTTAAAATAATTAGTAGTAAGTAATCAGCTGTAATGTACAGTCAACTGTGCCAACAGGTAATTACTTTCCTGTGGAAAATGTGACCCTATTTCTAGCTTGAATTTATCTGTTTTTCTAATCACTGGAGCTCACTTTACATTTAATCCACTAAAGAGAAAAAATTGACACAATCACAGTTCCATTTTCTTTACCCATCTTAATACAACTAAATCTTACAAGCCAACAGCTCTAAATGTTTTGATTAACTAATGCTCAAGCAAAACAGTGGGATTGATCAGCAATCTGCAGCTGCTGGTGTGCCAAGGCATGGGGAAAATGCTTCCACACTTAGTGCTGGGAAGAGGGTGAGGCAGAGAGGCTGGATGGAGCACGGCACTGCAGCCCATGGGGAATTGGCACAGCTGATTTGGGGTTTTGTAAATGCTTCTGTGAAGCACCATACACACTTTGCACCTTTGTTTATTGGGTCTCATGGCAACACTTCTACAAAGCCCTGACTCGTAGGGAGCAGTGGAGAATTAGGTGGGAAAGGCAGGGTGAGGAATGCCGGGGCTGCTGGCTGGGACAGCCACGAGGCTGTTTGAGAGCAGAAGACAAAGAGTTGTTCCATACCTACTATATGAGACTAGCAAAGCCACTGTGACGAGGCAGAGGGACAGCACGTGTCGCCAGAGTAAATCCAGAAACCTGGCATTGTTTGTTTGGTGCATTCTGAAAGAGATGGAGAGCCATTAGCACAGGGCAGGGAGCTGAGCAGTCCTGACCTCCCTCCCTCTGAAACCCTAGGAAAGCTTTACTCCACTGGGGTCATGGGCAGCTCAATCCCAGCCCAGGAGCAATCTATCCCACTGGCAGCAGTTAAAGAGCAGCCAAGAAGCCAGAGGTGCTGTGTTCTCTCTCCAGCTGTGAGCAGGGATTGCTGTGATGGAAGGCAGGATGCTCACACTGATGTGAGAGGCACGTGCTGGGCACATTCAACAGGGAGCCAAGACAAGAGTCCCTCCATCACCTACAGAGCCAGGAGGAGCTGGGAGTTTTGTCTTCCTCCACACACAGAGCAACAGACAGAGCCATGCCCCAGCAAAAATTTTGTTAAAGTGCAGGTAAACCCAGTACCTGGGTAAGGGAAGTCAACTACAAAGTCATGCAGGTGGACAGCTAGTATTATCCAAAAGACTGAAGATAACCCCACTGAAACTGAGGCAGAATGAGAAAGCAGCTCTTCATTTCTCCTCCCTATCCCCCACCTCTTCCCTCACTCAGGGGAACCATCACAGCTTAGAAAAAGAAAATTGGGAGACCTTTATCCTGACAGGTAAAAGGAAGCCCACTCACATCCTCCAGCTTCCAGCCATGGTAACTCCAGCCCTACATTCAGATGGAGACAGATATGCTCCAATCCCATGTGAGCCACAATAAATTGTGCAGGTCCTCAGATTTAATTCCATTATCCCACTGAAGTGGCACCCAGAAAGGGAGCCACCCATTTCAGGTGTTTCAACATATTAACAGCCAAAACCTGACCTGGAATTTTTACCTTAAATAAAGGAACAGAAAGGAATAGACGGAGAAAAACCACATGAATTGGGAGTGGCTGGACGGCATCCCATATTTTGTGGTCACTGCTGAATGTGCTTCTGGGAAGAGAAGAAAAAAAGAGAGTACAGTCAAGGTATGGTCAGCAGCAGAACACTCCAGGTAAGAAGCCAGACCACGCTGCTGGAGCATGCACAAAGCTCACAGGACGTGTCCCTGCTCAGGTGGCTCTGTCAGCCTTTTTACACCCAAACATCCACACCAACCTGAGGCAAAGGGTTTGGAAAAGGCCCCTGAGCCCCCTCAGTCAGCATTCCACCCCAAATCCCCCTGACACCACCACGCTCATGGTCCATACCCTACCTTCACACGGCCGAGGCTCCCGGATTACATTTTTTATTAACCAGTTCACTCCCTCGTTGAACACCAGCCCTCCCAAGAAAGAGATCTGTGAAGGCAAGACAGCTGTGTCATCCCCTCTAAGAGATCCTTCTGCTTACCAGGCTCTCTCTGTTGACAAAACCCTCAAACATTATGTTTCTCATTTTCTTTTTTGACTACTAGTTAAAACCAACAGCTTCCAAATTCTACACCTGAGGAAGAAAAGCATTTATTTTCAGCTCACTTTCTACTTGGCAACACATTGTGTACACACAGCTTTTCAGCAGCTGATACACAGAAAGACAGAAATGACACACTAGGGCACTTCTGCCAGCACTGCAGAAAGTGACCTTTTTAATCCAGCAGGTTTTTGGGAACTGGTTTTTCCTGATGACCAACAGGGGGAGTGCAGACACTGTTATTTGGGTAAATAGTTTAAAACAAAGGTGAGTTTTTCGGCTTTCTGGCTTTTCCTTCCATGAATATTTTCATCTTGAAGCTGCTGTCTTCAGTCTAAGATGAATTCCCATTCTGAGCTAAGCCAGACCTGGTAGCATTTATTTTTACACTTCAACTTCACAGTTCATACACCTCCCCTAAATTAGTCCTGCTGCTATGATCAAATTCCCAGCTGGTGATGACACTCTGCCTCCTTAGCACTCACTCCCATTCCACATGATGAAGTAATTTTTCACTCCACATCCTGAGCCACAGATCAGGCTGCTGCAAGTCAGCCAGTGTCTCTCTCCAGCCCAGTGGTGACTTCCCCCACGAAGAACTGAGAATCAACCTCAACATTTGTCTCATTACCAACACCAAACAAATCCCTTATTGAGAATCCCATAAATCTGGGCAATAGTTACTCTGGTTTCTTCTCTCTTTTGGGCCAACACAAAACCTTTGAGTTGCCAAAACTGAGCAGCTGCCTTCTCTAGTTAAAAATCCTATTTCCAGGTCCCTTGGGCCACTGGTTCCCATGACATTGTGGCCCTACATTTGAAATGTGCTGTCAAAATCCTTTCAGTGTTTTATCTGTTTACTGAGGACAAATGTTACAAGAGGTTTATACATCCTAGAGGGAATTTATCCATGACACTGATTCCCAACTACCTGGCAGAGCAGATAGAAAGCACTGTAAGAATTTGGACTGAAATAAGTCTCTTCTGCCCCTGGTATCCAACTCACACTTGACAAGCAGCTCTTAAAGACAGATCCACTCCCTTGGAAAGCCTTAGGTTATATTTTTATCCCCTTTTCTGCCTCAGTAGTTCAAAGAAAGTGCATCCCCCTGAGTTACACACACCATTTCCTGCATATGCTGCCCAGTGCTATGATCCTACTGGATCTTGGGAGTGTTCCCACTCTGCAACAGCATTCTGTACCTCCTCAGACATCTCCCTCAGTGGTTCTGGACAGATCATGCCCAAAAACACACCAGAGTAACAGAGAAGTCAGAAAAGGCTGAGCAGCCTTTTACCCTGGTACGGGTGCTAAGTGTCTCCTGCTGTTCCCTGACAGGAAGATGGCTTTCCTCAGCTTGCTCCTTATAGAGAGAAAAAGAAGTGTGAATCCAGGAGCCCCAGGTGACAAAGGAAAAGACTTTTGTCATGAGGAGAGGCTGGGAAGGAAGAGAAGGACTCACCGTGTGAAGCTCTCTCTTGAATATGATGAGTGTTACAAAACCAACGATTATGAATATTGGACCAAGACTCAAATAAGCTAAAAGCTGGCCAGAGAAATCACCTGGAGAAACAAGCAAGAGAAACAAATCAGTGAAACAAACTTCACAGGTACCTGCCTGCCACCACAGCCTAAGTCAGCCAGAGCAGAGGGGCTAACCCAGCAAGTCCCTGTGCTCCAGAATGACAGAGGAGCTGAGGCAGTGCTTCCGTGCAGGTTCCAAATCAGGGCTGAAAGGAGCTCAGAATCATTCAGCAGAGATTACTGCCACCCAATTTACAACAATAACCATGGGTGTGGGCCCAGAGCCACTTTAATCCAACGTGAGCACAGGCTGCTGCAGAAGAGGCAGCATCTTTCCCTTCCCCTCATTCCTGTTTCTTCTCTGTGCCAGCAAACAGTCCCCAAGCAAATCCTTTCCCACTCCCTCACTAAAATGGGTTAGTTTTCAGCTGGATCAGCTTCCTAATCTGTCTCACCATGTGTCTGCATGAACACTAGCATTAGCAAAATGGGAAGGAAATAAATAGCTAAACATAGCAGGAGATGTCAGGGAAATAAAGGAGACTCTGCCTTTTTAACCAGTAGCCCACTTGTACCACACAGAAGGGGATTTGGGCCTCCAATCCAAATAATTAACAGTCTAGTTAACCCCCAGGGAGAATCAGGGAGCAGCAGTGGGACCTCACAGAGGTCCTAAGGTCCCTCAAAACCTTTATTCTGAACTACAACAGACACAGAAGCGGGCAGCAACAGTAAGGAGCAGCTGTGCATTTTGATCCAAGTTTCTCTTGCCTCTCTTCCCCGAAAGGGGATGCAGACAGAAGCACTTGGAGAAAAGATGTCAGCACAAATTCTGAGGAAACAAAAAATTATGGGAGCAATTTTGCTCCAAGATCAGCAATTCATATCAGAAAAGTGAGAACTGTGTGCCAGAGAATCTTTAAACACAGAAGTCACCACAAACTCGCTGTATGAACCCAGAGAGCAATAGAAGAGATGGGTACTTTGTGTCTTGGTTCTCACAGACCAAATCCTCTCCATCCCATCACTGAACACAAAAGGATCAGCCCCCACATAAATTTGTCCTTCCCTCCTCTCAAAAGGAAACAGGATGCCTCTGCCAGGCTGAGCATTGGACTCATTCCTAGATCAATTCCACTGCAAGACACCGAGCCTCCCCAGCCCACGCACCCACATTTCAAAGCAGCACTTGGCAAAAAGGACTTTAACCCCGGCCTCTGAGGGCTGGAACTGATAAAAAAGGAAGTTATTGCCCCTTTACAACAAAGTTCATGCTGCTGATGCTATTGCCACATAGCTGTGGTTACATCAGGTAGAGTGCATGGAAGCCTCTGGAATTCCAAACTCTGGGTTAAATTTGGGGACCAGCAGCAAGGATTATTGCAGGAGTTAGGTGAAAGGAGAAAGACTTGGAGGGCAAGTACACTGAGTTTCCACTGAAGTGAGGTTCTACTTTGATTTTAACCTGAAAAACATTAGAAGACACTGAATTTGAAACTTTTCTTGCTCCATCCACATGGCAGTTTGACTCGCATCAGGTGTGTTCAAATGCTCCCAAAGCAATGGATTATGGTAACACAAAGGGGATGTAAGTGACAGTACCAATTACCTGGCAATAGAGAATCAAGCCCCTTATGGTTTTACATAAATCACAAACTCTCAAAACAAATGAGTTCTGCTATCAATGATGAGGGAATTCATGAGAGAAGCTACCTTGTCAAGAGACAATTAACCTACCCTGAAAGCCTTAGAAATACTTTCCAAAAGTCTCAATTCCAGCATTACCAAATAAAGAGAGCTCATCATCAAGAGATCACCACGTTTCAGATCATTCACTCTGTTAATCCACAGTACGTAAAGGCTTAGCACTTCCACACTAAAAGCCATAATTTTGTCAAGTAGAAACATAACCAGACTCTTTATCTTCTCAGAGGGTTCTACTTCTTGTGCAGATGGTAGAAAGGTACTTAAGCAAGCAGTCTTTTAATTTAAACAGGATCAGCAGCAGCGAACTCAAAATCCTCTGTTATGTGATAACATTCCCAATAAACCAAATCACCCACACATCACAGGCACAAAAACCACACCTAAGAGGGGAACCATCACTCCCAGATGCACCTACAGGCACCAAGTCCTGCACTCAATCTTAACACAAAAGCTCCTTAAATATTTCAGCAATCCATTTAAAACAGAGCAGCTATCACTAATAACACTCCATGTTCCCGTGGCTAATGGCAATTAAACACAACCACATCCCAAAGCCACTTTTTCTCCGGAAGAGCCACCCCAGGAACACACTAACGCCATCACAAACAGCCCTGCTGGCTCAGCAGCTCCAGGCACAGCTTCAGTGACCAAAGCAGCTGGGAAAGGATGGCAATCCCCAGCGGAGGAGGCAGAGTGAGCTGGGGGAGAAAGGGCAGCGCTGCTCAGCGCGGGCGCTGCAGGGGCCTCGCAGCGCCATCCCTTCCGTCACTCCCCTCTCCTCTCACGCTCCAGTGCGCTCCCAGACTGATTCCCAGGGAAAGGAGACGTGCAGGAGAGCCACGGCTTAAAGTCCAGTCAGATCTAGCAAGCAGCAGCCCTGCCTTTTTAGAATAAAAAGTAATATTCCTTTAGTTTACTAAACTTGGGAATTTTAAAGCAGTTCTTCCAACGAGAAGGAACAGAGACACAATCTAGGCAAAAATGCAAAAGGAGAATCTACTTAATATATTATCTTGGGGTTTGTTTAGTTTTAAATTCTGCTTTTTAAAAGTCTAGCTTTCCCTGGACATTATTTGGAGCTCAAAAAGCAAAAATAAAGGATGCGACCACCTCATTTTTGGGCAGCAAAGAGGTAAGTACGTGCAGCACTATACATAGCTCAGACACTGGCTATTTTTTTCAGCCTTCATTCAGCATCTACTTCTGCTCCAATTCAACATTTTACCCAGCATCCTGTCGGTGGAAATAGCTGAGCTTCACCACATCTACTTAACCTGTACAGGATGTAAAAATGTGAATCAACAGCCCCCAACCACATCCTACCACAAGACTGAGCTTTGCCACTGCCACTTCCTATTGAAGGATCTATTTGTGGCACTGCCACTGCTTGTGTGCTCTTGGCTAAGTGCATATGTGCAAGTTGCACAGACAACATGCAGTGTATGTGTGTCATGGGCATTTACATCACTAAGTATTCATGATATAAAAGAGGCATTTCCTCTGCTTGTGTACATCCCCATAACACCAACTGTGGGACAGCAAAAATATCTGCGGGGGGCTTTAAACTATGGCATAAAGCAGGAATCAGACATAACTTCTGCAGGGAGATTAAACATAAACCCTGCATTAAAGCAGCCAAACAAGAGGGGGATCTGCTTCTTCTTCCAAGAGATACTGCTTAGCTATGGAATGAGCCCTGACTTGTGAGCTCCCACCCCACAGAATCACAGGAGGATTATCAGAACAAACATTCCTCTAGGAGCTGCATGTGCTGATACTGAACAGCAACAAGAGCTGCTGAGCCAAAGCACAGACACAGCACCAGCACCTTTGAACCTCTTCACCCACTGACTGACCCTGCACACCTGCCCCTCCAACTCTGCCCAGCCGTAGGAAACAGCCTGGAGAAACTGGGAAAATGGGAATATTTTGTCATTCTGCAGAGAAAAGGTTGGGCACACCACGTTCTCTCCTTAAAGAATTTGCCCAGCGTGAGGAGGTCCAGAAAGTCCCAGAGCTCTAAGAATCCCAGCTGCACTGAAGAGAGGAAGTTTTCTTTCTTTTCTCCAAATAATAATAAAAAACCCAAACAAACCAGGAACTCAGTGTTTCTCCAGTGAAACTCACCCTACAGGCAGGAAGTCCCTGAAGATGAGTTTTAAGTCTGCAGCACAAAGTCACCCCATGCAAAGCAATGCATACGGGAAAAAACAACCCTAATTATACCCATGACATGACAGGATTTAGTTCAGTTGTTATCAAACAAAAACCCTCAGACTCACTCCATGTGTGCCAATATCTTCAGAGTAGCACCCAGCGCTCTGCAGCAGTCAAAAAGGCAAGAAGAACGTTTTTAAGAGCACAACAGAAGTTACTGTTACAGCACTACAAAAATTTATTATGCAATTCTGGTGTCACCAGCTAAAAAGGGAGAGTACACAAAGAAAAGGCAAATAGAATGGGGACAAAGATAAGTATGCGACAGCAGCCATTCAGAAAGCATCAAATAAATCAGATTTTCAGCTGGAAAAGGAAAACAGATGATACAACAGTTCTTTAAAGTCATGAATTATATGGAGAAATTGACAGCAAACAATTGCTGCCTCTCACTGCACATGAGAGAGTGTTTGATGAAATTACTGAGCAGTGGACTTAAAAACAGAAAAGAAACAACAACCACATTAAGCTACAAAGCTCGGTGCCAAAGATACTGTGAGATCCAAAGTGGAAATGGATTCAAAGAACAATTACAGATACAGCTTTTATACATCCATCAAAGGACTTAACAGTCCTGATGCAATCACCAGCTCATTACTGGAAGGACATAGGGAAGAAGGATTATTCCTGCCTACCTGCCAGCAACCTGACACTATGCCAGATCCTTCCTTGGTCTCACCAAAGCAGAGCTGGTAATATGAAATGCTCCAGGATCAAAAAATTCTGAAAGCAGCATCAGGATGATATTTTTACAGGCTTGTAAAAGGCTTGCTTGTTTTAGCACACCCATGGCAGCACTGCCATGGCTGCTTTTTTTTTTTTCTTTTTTTTTTTTTTGCCCTATGTTTAATCCTAACATTCCCTCTGGGTAGTATTTCAGTCAGGTCTCCAAGATTCCATTCCTCAGACCAGCCTGCAGTTGATTACCACAACATTCATCTGCTGTTTCTCATTTGTTCTGCTCAAAGTGGACATCACAGAAAGCCCTGGAGAGCTGTGCAGCCACACAAACAACAAGGGATGGCTTTGATATACCACTATGGATAAAGAAACATTAGATCAGAACACCTTTCTGGAGACACCTCTCCCCTTAACAATTAGAAGCAGAGCCCAAATCCAGGCTTTGTCTGCCAGGCAGAAATCAGCAGTGACAGCTTTTTACCCAGTCCCATGGCAGATGAAAGCTGGGATTCTGCACTGGCAATCTTTAAAGATGTGAGATTTTCAGAGGCAGTTGCCACAGCAGCTCAGCAGCCTCTGGATCAGCCAAGAGCTGAAGCTGTTTGCCACAGAGCAGTGCATGACATGCCAAGACAACTTAATAATTGATGTTGGTAAAAGCAGGATCTATTTCTCATTCCAACCCCTCTCAGCAGCACAAGGCTACATTAACTCCACTGTGCTGAGCATGCTGCCAACATCACTCCTTTATAAATATACATTATCCAGGTGCTTTATGGACCTGGACTTTAGATGTGCCCAGGCTGAACATAAACAGCTTTCTAAATAGTTAAGAGCACTTTCCCCAAATCCAGACAAAAGCCTCAGACTTACCAATTACTGCAAGTCGTTATTTTAGACCAAAATGTTGTCTTCCTTGACTTAGTAAAGCCTGTGACACTGCTTTCCACAGCATTCTCCTGGAGAACATCCACAGCTTGGATGGGTGCTCTGTTTTCCAGTTAAAAAACCTGCCCAGATCCAGATTGGTGGGGAATGGAGCTAAATCCTGCCAGGGCTGGGCTCAGTTCTGAGGCAGGTTCTGTTTCATATCTTTGTTAATGATGTGGACAAGGACACTGAGTGCACTCTCAGTGCACTGATGACACCAGGTCTCCCTGCACCGGGCACTGCTAAGGCCCCACCTCAAATCCTGGGGGCAGTTTTGTGCCCCTTACAACAAGAAAGACATTGAGGGGCTGCAACATGTCCAGAGAAGGGAACAGAGCTGGGGAAGGGTCAGGAGCAGCTGAGGGAGCTGGGGGGGCTCAGCCTGGAGAAAAAAAAGGAGGCTCTGGGGGGACCTTGTGGCTCTGCAGAACTCCCTGGCAGGAGGGAGCAATGGGGGGCAGGTGTCAGGCTCTGCACCCAAGGAACAGGGAGAGGAGAAGAGGAGACAGCCACAAATTGCACCAGGGGAGGTCTAACTTGGATATTAGGAAAAGCTCCTTCACAGAAAGTGTTGTCCAGCCCTGGCACAGCTGCCCAGGGCAGTGGTGCTCTCCCCGTGCCTGCAGGGATTTAAGAGCTGCATAAATGTGGCACTTGAGGACATGGTTCAGTGGTGCCTTTGGCAGGGCTGGGGGAACAGCTGGACTCTGTGATCTCAGGGGCTTCTCCAACTTAAATGATTCTATGAAAATAAATTAACAAACTTTTATACCTCCAGCTGTTTTATTGTTTTAGTCCTTTGTCTCCTCTTGATAGGCTTTCATAAATACAAGTTTTATCCATGATATAAACAGTGCCCATCCCCTCCATACACAACCTAAGCTGGGTGGTGATTTACCCCTCCACACAATCATCTCCTCCCTTTGCCTGTTTAAAAGCTCTCAATGCAGAGAGAAAATAATCAGGTTATGTCACATTGTTCAAGATCTGACAGATAACCCTTGTGCAGCGATTTCCACCTCCTTCATTTCCCAAACCAATCCAACAAATGGAGCACAGGACGCTCTGTGTATACTGTCAGGTTCAGATAAGGAGATAAGATACAAAGATGAATATATCAGTACTACTGGCAAGCTTATTTCCCATCTCTCCCAACCTGACACATTAATATATTTGAGAAGCAGGATGGCAGAGGAGCTTACAGCGTGGAGGAAAATGCAAAACAGAAAAAGAAATGCCAATATTTCACATAAAGCATCACAGAAAACCATGAAACAGCCATAAGGGGGAGGGCCAAGAAATAATGTATCTCCAGTGCCAGATATTTTTTCAGTGTTGTCACATTTCAAGTCTCCAAGCTAAATGGGCACTTTCAACCCAGAAGATCCCTAAGCACTTTAAAAGCTTTAGGAATTGCACTACTGAGAGGAGCTTTCATCAGGAACTAAAATCCAGCTATTGAAACAGGACATACAGCAACACTTCACAGCAAGTTGGGGGCTCACTAAAACTGGAAATACTGAGAATAATGTTTAGACAAGACGTAGATTTTGAGCAAATGATTAATACTATAACTCTGACACTTCACTTTTCTATTATCTCTAATTATAGCAAGAACCCAAACCTAGCACAGCACAAAGCACCCACAGGAGCTCTGAAGGACCACAGGTACTGATGGGACACAGTTTAGACACATGCCAATTGAACACAGACCCATTTGCTCTTGCACACCGGCACATGAGGAATTCATCCCACCTGGTGTGCAGGACCTTTGTGGAGCACAGCTGATGGAACAGCCCACCCTGCACTCAGACACCTCCTGCTTCTCAACGCTGCCAGGACCCAACAAGAGCTGAGCCACAAAACATCCTGTGCCTGAAGTCCTGGGGGCATTTCCCTCAGCGCTGACTGACCAAAGTGTTCTCAGAAAAAAACACCAGATCCACCTGGGACAGGGACACCCTGCCATCCCCACTCCCAGCACAGCCACCGAACTCCCCCGGCAGCCGAGCCCACCCCGGGGACACGGCCCCCCTGCCACATCCCCACTCCCTGGGGTGTCACGAGAGCCCCCGGAGCCCTCTGGCACGGTGACACAGCCCCCAGAGCCCCGGTACACGGAGCAGGGAGGTGACACCGACACCAGCACGCTGCTGGGGCGGCAGCGGGGCGCTGCACACCGTGGGTGGGACCCTCGCCTCGAAGCCGGGGGTACCGCACATGGCCAGAGTGCTGCAGAGGCAGCGAGGCGGCGGTGTGGAGCGGGCAAGGCGGCAGTGGAGAGCCGGGCGGCTCCGGGATCCCCGGGACGGAGCCGCCCGTCCAAGCCCATTCCCGGTCCC
>WEIU01004432.1:68502-86162 GCA_013389925.1 Aegithalos caudatus
CCGGGCTGGGCTCCCCTCAGACCCCGGCGAGAACGGCCCGAGCTCCTCTCGCATTCCTGCACCCCGGCGAGACCCGCTCCACGTTCCCCTCACACCGCGGCGGGAACAGCCCGGGCTTCCCTCACATCCCTCACACCCCGCTGGGGACACCCCGCGGGTTCTACTCCGGTGCCGCCCGGTCTGCCCTCACACCCTGCTGCAGCCGCCCCAATTGCTATTTAAAAAAAAAAAAAAAAAAATTAGTTGAGGAATCGTTAATTTCAAGAGGGTATTACTATATTCAGCTCTACAATACAGCTTCTACACCACTGCCCTGCCCCGCGCACATTTCTCTTTGCCCCACACAGGAGCGATTGACTGATAACGTCCAAGCCCCATTGAAAATCCGTATTAAGATTTTTTTTTTTAATAACACTTAGGAACCGCATCCAGCTCTGTAAAGGAGCACCAGCACTCGTGTGGACTTGCACACGTGAAAATAAAAGCCAGGAATGTCACAGTGGTTTGAGAAAGCACCTGAAAGCTCATCTGATCCACCCGCGCTATCCCCGGCTGCTCCGCCCGGTCCAGCCGGGCCTTGGGCACTTCCAGCAGTGCAGCACCCACAGCTGCTCCGGGCCTCACCACCCTCACACGGAACAGCTTCTTCCTAAGTCCTGGCACAAAATCTTTTAAAGATTCTGCTAAGGCCAGGCAAACACCTGGTCAGGTGATACTACACCTTTAACTACTGAAATCACCCACTTGGAAGATCAAGCCAGGGGAATGTTCCCATATGTGACCCCAGAAATAAGACTTACCTGGGGAGCCTGAGGAAAAGCAGAACATGAAGCAGCATTGGACAGAAAAGCTTTCAGAAGGCAAATCCACTTCAGACCAAACAACTAAAGTTAATTCAATATATATTTTAAAAAAGCTTAAAGAAAAAATAAATATGCAAGAGGCTAACAAGAAATGATTAACACAGGCACAGGGTTGCCTTTAATTTGTGTCAGAAAAGCACATGGACCAGGATTTCTAGTTCATAAATTAAGATTTCTAAAAGGGTAGAAAACTCCTTTTCCTGCAGTTGTAATATACCTGCTTCAATTATGATTATGTCCCATTAATTTCAACAAGCTCTTCATAGCTGACATTCTCCCTGGCATTTCAAGAAGTAAAATAGCATTAAAGTCTTATCATTTGGAAAGAAAGAGAAAATATTTACTGCAGGAGCTCAGTTCATCACAGAAGACTGCTAAGAGGGAGCATGAGTGATTTACTCCTTTCATTATTCAAGTTAAATAAATCTCCTCCTTTCCAAGCTATTGAATGTAGAGTTATGCTGGCAGAATGGATTACATTTGATCTATGTTCCATGACAAGTACTGAAAATTGTGGGCTTCATTGCTGTATTCACCCACTCCTTCCTGAACAGGAGATAAAAGTGTCAATACACGGAGCAGCCTTTGCTCTGTGCCTCAGCACAGGAAAGCACAAAGAGCTGGAGCTGCTCTGGAGCTGTAATGAGTGTGGAGTCTGACTCCATGGAAACTGAGATAAACTCCTTTTAACTCTCTCAACTAATGATCAGGGTGTGGCGTGAGACAAAAATTTTCCTATCCATGAACATTTTATTTGCATACATCCGAGTTCATGACAGGCTTGCATTAATGCTAACAGAGACTCATTTTTACTTATTATTTTTAAGCGTGGGGATGAAATTTTAATCACTGTGGAAGAAACAGCCAATCTGATTCAGTCTGGTTTCTCTATTGTTTGAAAATGAAATTATTTAAATCCACTGTAGCTCTTTCAGAAGAGCAAGAAGATGATTTTCTTGCCTTGCTCAGCAGATAGGCAGCTCTGATACCAACCCGTAGGCTTTAGTCTGGGTTTCACAAAGTTTGGGAAGCTGCTAAGTGCTACAGGAACTTGGACAATGTTTAAGAGGTTCTGCTCCTCACTGGGATTTCTGTTATCTCTTCATCACAGCCTGCTCACACCACACCCCAACACAGCCAAGCCACCACAGAAAAATCTGAAAAATGAAACCCCACAGTTTCCAACCACAGCTCAAATACAGGGAGTTGTTTTGTTTACTTCATAGCCCACTTCATCTGTGGGCTTGTCAGTAGACCCAGGAAGACTCCCCATGCAATCAAACCCTTTAACTTTACATTTGAACCTTTGAAGTTACTCATTTTAACCCCAAGGAATCAGCAATCCTTGTTTGATACCATCACTAGCAGCAGAGGTGCCACCACAACTGTCACCTAAATCAGAAACCAGAGACAGAGCTTCTAGCATGTTTCACCCAGAAATTTAGGAACAAAAACCACAATCACGAAGGAAAGTTTTATTTTACTTGTAATGCCCACATCCTAAGATTAAAGATATTTTTTAAAAATTAGCTGCAAAGAAAAGGATTGAAGCAAAACAAGAACAGATTTTTACACCTTTAGGAAATCAAGAAAAAAAATAGGCACAAGTTTACATTCATTAGTTTCAGATATGGCAGAGGAATGTTCTACTGAAGAGGGATAAATAAAATCCTGCTTTCCCACCTCCCTGTATGAGACAACATAAGTCATGCTCTTCAAAGCCACACTGATCTTGTAGATACAAGGCAGATTTTTCCTCATAATTTTTTTATTAATGTGCTTAAAAGATCATAAAGACCCTCCTAGAGCCATTTGGCATACTCTCTACATACATACTGAAGTACCAAGGATGTACTTTAACCTCTGATGAAGCTTGTTACAACCTCCACATAAAAAATGAAAGTCATGCATATTTTAAATTCTGTTTAAGCATCAGACATTATTGAGGGATTTTATTTCCTAGCTGCTAAGCCACTTTAAATCCCCATCAGTGTTAAAATCTTGCGAGTGTCAGCCCAGGATGATTTAACCCCTTGAGAATAAGGGTTCATCATAAAAAAGGTGAATGTCTTACCTCAAGGGATTCTACCTGAAAACAGAGCTGCTACTAATACTGAAGAATTTCCATTGCTAACCACAATATGCCGGGGAAGGGATTTTTCTAGGGATCTCAGGAAGCCAGAGGGCAGGCAGGTGCTCCATCCACCCTTTAACTGCACCCTAAAATACAGGTGAGTGCAAGAGTCACCTTTTGGGCTGGGCCCTGCTCTAGGTGGGATCGGTGGAAGCAGCCTGAGGGCTGCATCCAAAGGACTTGAACGTGGCAAGGACTTGAACACCACTGCTCAGGCCAGGAAAAGCTTCCTCCACAGGAACAGCTCCTGCCAACCCGCTGATCCTTGAAGTTCCCTTCAGAGGCTGCAGACACCTTTCTGCCTTTCCTCTTGAGCTACACTGGAGCTGGGGAGGGACAAAAAGCAGCGATGAAGTGAGGGGGAGGTGTAGAGAAGTTTAACATCCATCCCAGTAAAGATAAAACCAGTTTGTCTCAGCAAACATCCTTGGCTGGTGCAGGACCAAGTCACCGCTGGTGGGAAAAGGCGGAGAACTCGACCTTCAGGAGGCTGCGGCTGCTCCCGAGGCAGATCCCTCTTTAGCTTCACTGGGAGGGCTGTGTAACCTACTTGCAGTAAGGGCTAAGGAAAAGCATCAAGCTGCAATAAAACAGTCTTTCTTCATTTGATTAATTAGGAATTTACGATTTCTCAGCTTAAAAAGCCACAGTGCAAGTTAGTGTTTGCTTCAGGGGGGGACCCTGTTTCAGTATCCTCTCAGTCAGCAGCCAGTGTTCTTGTCTGTACACAAAACAGGCAAGCTGCCCAAGCACTGAGGCCAAAGACACTCAAAATAGTAAATAAATACAGATAAAATAACACTAAAAATGAGAACTTAACAGCACTGATTGTTTAGAATTACAGTCCATCTCATTATATTAATCTTCACATTTTAGCATCTTTTTAACCACTGTATAAAAGCTGCTGAAGTGACTTCTAAACCAGCCATTAAGAGCACAAAGCACTATCAACATTATTTTTTTGGCAAAGTAACTTGCTTTCAGAATATACCATACTTCCATATCACAGTTTACATGTAGCAGGTGTGTCATGCTAAAACAACATCCTCCATTTCTTCTCTTCCTGTGCACTGCCAGAAGCAAGACACCTCAGAGACCTTTCCTAGTTTCAACTGCTGTCTCTTAAATCCTTCTCATAACAGTTTATTCCACGCAGCCTCACTTGGGGCAGCTGCTCCTAATTTCTGCCTCAGCATTGTCCTGTTTATTGCATTAATCTGGTTTCCAGGATAAGCCACATCAGTCTGATGTGCTTACAGAGCACCAGATGTTACTGTGCTCTACACGCACCCCCCTGCAAACATCTCAGGAGCATTTCAAGGAATCACAGAACCACGGAATGGGTCAGGTTGGAAGGAACCACAGTGGGTCATCTGGTCCCACCTCCCTGCTCAGGGAGGGTGTCCCTAAAATATATAGCACAGCACATTTATCTGCTCCTTTTATGTCCTCCTGTTTACTTTTTTTCTCTGTTTACTTCCTTCCTGCTTTTACCAGCAGAATCCACATTAGATATCTGAAGAGGAAGAAAGCATTTGTATTCTTCAGGCCCACGCACTGACTTTCCACTCATATGGAAATTCCAGATTCTTACATTTTTTTTCCACTTGCAAAAATACATCCGGGTAAGCCTTGTGTCTTTCACCCAGAACAGGCACAAGGGGTAACTAATCAGTCTGGACAAAAAAAAGTGAGGCTCATGTTTTTGTGGAGGTCCTGAAGACCTCCTCATTCCAAGGGTTAGACTTGGACCTATATGTGGACTGAAACAGAAGAAGGCACAGGCTGGATCTCTACTTTTAGCTGTGGCGTTGTACTCACGGAGGACTCAGCAAATAATTGCAAACCTCACACAAAAGCCAGGACTGCCTCAAGTCAATGGCATGAAGCTGAGTCAGGAGATGTTTAGGTTGGATATCAGGAAAAGGTTTTCTACCCAGAGGGTGGTTGGGCACTGAACAGGCTCCCCAGGGAAGCAGTCAACAGCACCAAGCCTGACAGAGTTCAAGAAGTTTGGTCAACTCCCTCAGCACACGGAATGTCGGGGTGTCCTGTACAGAGACAGAAGTTGGACTCAATCCTGATGTGTCCCTTCCAACTCAGCATATTCTATTATTCTGTGATTTTTATGATTCACTAAGTCCAGCACACTCCACTACTGCTGTCCTACACGAGTATCCAACTCAGCTCAAATCCCAAAGCAGCCAGATTCCAGGTGCTGGCTGGGCAGTCAGCATCACAGCATTTGAGGCAGCACTACATACACACACATATTTGATCATTACCCAAAATTATGCTGTATTTCTTAGAACTGACAGACTGTGAAGAGTCATTTCCTCTCTAGAAGCTTGATCACAGCTCTCCAACTATCCACACACATAACCTCACATCCAGCATCTACACCTCTCACTACCCTGTGCACAACAGCAATAGGCACCACGTTATTTCCCCCTGCTTGTACTCACCCCACACCTCCTACCCAGCAAAGACTGCTGCTGGCTCATTCTGAAATCCAGCAAGGCACTTTGATGGATGTCAAAGACTTTGTGCAAGCACAGGCAGGATGCAAATCCCCCCCTCCTCACACTAACCTGTCTTAGGGGCAAACACAGACCTCAGCAATCCCCTAAGCGAGGATGACCAGGACACAGAGCTCATCATCTGGTCTGCAAACAGCAGCAATACCAAGAGAACAGACCAATTTCCCTAGAGCTTCAGACTGCTTACAAAAGTCTGCATTTTACTTCAGTGCTTTACAGAACTATTTCTTCCTCCCCAGGAAAGAAATCTTTGCTAGTCACATTGCATATGTTAACACACTTAAGGTAAAAATCAGCAGTAATTAATGTCTGTAGGAACACAGCAGACAAGAACAGTAATAAAAATCCCAAAGCAAGCAAAGCCTCCTTGAGAAGCTAATGATCAAATGGAGAATTTACCACCTATATTCCTGTTCCCACACACAATCGTAAACATCAGGGATTCACCTCCCAAAAAACACAAAGGCAAAACAGGTACGTACATTGCCCTATTCAAGAGAATTGGGCAAAAATCTGGGCCCGGGCAGTTCAGGACACAGCATGTACACGAAAGATTGAAAGTAAGAATAATGACAGGAAGGTGGAACAAAGAAGAAATTCAAACCATAAGTTGGCAAGTGGTCCTGGATCCATCCCAGCAAACACTACTGGCTACAAAAAGCAGAAGGTCCCACCAGATTGCTGTGTGCTCACATAGTCTTGCTGCCACCGCTGCACTTCGCAGGTAGTTTTATCCAGCTCTGGGAGGAAAAGGGCCTTGTACAAAAGTGTTTTCCCCCAGTGACATCAGATGAGCTCCTCCTTCAGCGGCTCTGTTTCCCCAGGAAGCGTGCCGTTCATCTCCGGGGAAGTCTCGGTGCCCAGATATCCCAAGAGGATCTCGCTGCGCCGCCGTGACAGCTGCAGAATGTCCTCTGCCAGCAGCTGCACTGTCGTGTACCTCACGTTGTCAAAGTCAAACATGTCCTTCAGATACTGCACGATCTGGTGCTGCAGGAAAAGGAAGGGTAAGGTCAGACCTGCTTCACCTGCGCTGCCAGCCACCATGGGCACGCAGCAGCAGCTTTAAGCCAGCAGACAGGAGTCCCACAGGGGTGAGGTACAGAAAAGACACCTTACCTTGAAGAAACTGCAGACTTCGGAGAGCTGCTGCTTGGGGCCCAGAAAACCAAAGGCTAGGACAGGACTGACATGCTCCGATACGGAGTAGAAATGAGAGATAAAGCCATCTGGTACCTGTCACAGGAAAGGACAGAATTAGTTTAGTCTTCATTCTCAGACAGAATTGGCAGCTTTATACCGTATCAGCCACCAACTTCCCTACCAGAAAGCTTCAGTAACTCAAGTTAAGAGCTATTTGGAACATCTCTTCCTGCAAAACTACATTTATCTTCCAGATCCCTTGAAGGATGACTAGAGCTTTTCATCTTCATGTTTCTAAACTGCTATTTCAAGAGGAAAATGAACAGAAGAAAATGAAAAGCAATCACCAGTCAGCCTTTATAGCCTCTATTTATAATTTGCTGACCAAATCAGGAAAGGACATGCAAATATCCAAGGCAGAGCTACTGCACCAGTAGAGCTTCCAGTGCTCTCATTTCTCTCTGTGCCATCTCAGGAGCCAAACCCTGTTGTACCAGCTGGCAGTGGGATGGAGCTGAAAACTTGCCAGAGGCCACAGACCCTGTGGCAGAACTGGGCTTGAGAAGTTGTGGCTTCCTGTTCCCCTGCTCCATAAACTTGTCTGCTGTGATACTTTAGGAAGCCCCAGATTTAAGTGAAACTCATCAAGTAATGGCTAATTATCATCAGCACTGGGGAGCAGAGCAGTGCCTGAACCATTCCTTTTGCTGCCCACAAGGAAAGTACAATTCAGGAGCAGTCCCTTGTTGCCTGGGGTCTGTGGCCATTCCTACAGCACTGTGAGCAGGGAGAGGGAATACCAGACAGGCAATACTGTCATTTGAATCCTCACATTAAGAAAAAGGGAGAATAAACTCAGACTGATTCAGTAAAATAGCACTGGAGCAATGACTGCTCCACTGGTACAGCACTGGAGCAGTGACTGCAGGACCCCAGGGTTCTAAAGCATCACAAAGAATGTGACTCTGTTCAGTCTTCTACCACTTAAGATTTCACACTGTCAAGATCTGTGTTGTTCTCTTTTCAGCCTCAAATACATTAGATTCTTTCCCTTTTGATTAATTTTGCTTACCATCAGAAGCCTCCTTTTTGCTTTCAGAACTGACCAGCAAGCAGTTGCTAGAGCCTACAATTAACACAGAGAGCCCATTAGTTACTGGGATTATTTAAAAAAGAAACCCCACAGTTTACCAACACATTGTCATCAAAACATCAAAGCTGTCACCCTTTTGTGCCAACAACTCTAAAATGACAAAATTGAAGCGAACTGGAAGCAGATTTAGCCACTTCAGATCCATTCCAGAGAAGCCGAAGGGTTTTTGAAGATTGTTAATAAGATCTGACATAGTTGCCCAACAGCCCAGGATCCCCTGTAAGCAGACAGCTGTTACAAAGTGCCATTTTACTCTCAGTCTATCAAACTAATCAGTCTTAAAAATACAGCTGGGGGGCAGGACTAAAGGAAAGCTTTGCAGTTTGAGCTTCAGTGTCTGCTGAGGTACTGCCAAGAATGGCCACGTGCTAAACCCCACATATTTTCCCCTACATTTTGTCCCTTTTATTCTCATTCATAAAAATAGGTGCTGTCATCTTTCAAACATCTCCATGGCATCACTGATAAAGGCCCCTAGAGCCAAAAGTCTGATTGCCAACCAGATGCTTTCAAAATAAGGAAAGCTTTCCTGTAAACAATTTCCATGCACAAGAAGGCTGTTGTTTAGAGCTTCAGGGAAGCGTGGCATTCATAAAGAGAGAATTCAGCTCAGGCAGGAGAGATGAGGTTCTGCTCTTTCCTGGCCTTGGCACTGATCTCACACTCACACCAGCCCTCCCTGTCTCACGCACCGTCTCCTTGAAGCTGTCGGACAGCCAGCGGTTGCGCAGCACAGCCAGCACGGAGGAGGGAGGGTTCTCCAGATCCTCAAAAGCATCCATGAGGATGAAGTCCAGCACAATATCAAAGAAGCTCATGCACACCACCTGTCAGGGAGCAGAACAGTCTGTAAAGGGAACGGGTTTTTAGAAAAGAGAAGAGCTCTTTTGGTTTGATGTAAGATGTAACAAGCTGAAGTCAATGTAATCGTATTTCAACAGCAGGTCTTTCACTCCTGGGCCATTCCTACATATGCATTATAATACAATCACAGTGGTTTGGCTTGTAAGGGACTTGAAAATCATCCAGTTCCATCCCCTGGCATGGGCAGGAACACCTTCCAATAAACCAGGTTGCTTCAAGCCCCATCCAGCCTGGCCTTGAGCACTTCCAGGGATGGGAATTCCACAACCTCTCTGGGCAGGGATTATCTTCCTTAACTCCTCTGCAACTCTGTGAAGACAACGTCTTTACCAACCCCTCTTCCCTCGAGCTCCTGCTGAGTGGTTGGCCAGGTCTCTTGCTTCAAGGCATAACGCAGCATCTCCTCATAGCTTTCCAGGAAAGCTTTGGGATTCTGAAACAGCAAGAGAAATGAAAAATAAGTTTGACTACTCAGATATGAGCTGACATCAACATCAGAGTAGTCACCAGCATGCAGATGAAGTTTTCTTCTTCCAACACACTGTGAGTTGGGATAGGTGAACAAGTATCCCTGTGCTCAAGACACAGTTTAGCTGTTACACAAACTTCCTACCTTTTCAGCTTTTGTCATCAGTCCTATCACCATCTGCTTCCCAACCTCCCCAAAAAACAGCTGATTGCTTTCATCCTCCAGCAGCTCCTGCAAAGGGAACACAGATGTCTCCTGTGAGAACCTAAACACCCTCAAATTCTGAGTTGGGAGAAAAAAAAAGGGCAGGACATGAAGCAGCGCAATGCTGCACACACCAGTGTTGTTAACCTTTGATAAGCTGGAACCCAGAAAACAAAACTGCTCTCTCCAGGAACATGCTGCTGGCAGCCATGTGCCATGGAAACCCTGGAGCCATTCTCACCTGGAATGCCTGCCTGACACAATGCAGCTTCGCCAGGAAATCCTGGTCACTGTAGCAGCCAAGGAGCTCTGTCCTAAAAGGAAAAAGAATTGTGTGAATTCCAGTTCTGATGTTGGTGTTCCTACAACTATGGTCCTCTAAAACCTAAAACTAAATTCCCAGCCTGTGCATAGGAGAAAGGAACAGTCACATTCCCTTTATCCACCACCCTGGGGGAAGAGAGCACCTCTGCCAGGCTGGTACAGGACTGTGCCAGCCTCCCAGAACAGTCACACTTCCTATCACTAATTTCCTGGCACAATTTCTCTTCCTTAACATGCAAGTCCCTAAACTCTGGGGTTAATTCCCTGGAAGGCTGAACCAGCAGGAAGGATGCTGGGATTTTACAACCCCAAAGGGTTATTCTGGTTATGGGGCTGCTCAAAGGCAGATGATGTGTTCACAGTGCCCCAGAGGACACAAGGTCCCACAGCTGCAGCTGGCTCCTCACCTCAGCGTCCGGCACGCAACCTTCCCTTCTTTCACCAACTGCAGAGCTTCTTCATATGCTGCCACTGGCTTGGAGAGGTGGAATGGCATTTCCTCAAAGGGGAGAGAGTCAAAGAGCTGTAGAGGTAACAAGAGACATGGGAAGAACAAAAGCAGCTCATTAAATATTTGCAAATACACAAGCGACTGCACACAAGCAAGGTGGGCCTTACAGAGAATCTTCAGCTAGCAAAGTCTGTCAGTGACAATTGTTCCATGCAAAGATATTTCTTTTTCCACCAAAAGCTGTCTCAGCTCTGACACTACTCAGTATTCCATAAAATTTACACCACCGAGCCATCTTACATTAGATAACAGCACCTTCCTAGCTGTTATGGCATGTTTTCTATAGTAGATGACATGGAAGTGCTGGTTGGAAAAGCCTGCACCATCCCCCTCATTAAAATCTTTTCCTAACACCCATCATGAACCTCCCGGCCTGAGGTTGCTGCTCTGTGTTTGACCATTTTCCCCTCCCAAGATGTGTTTGGCTCTGCTGCCTTTGTGCCCTCCCTCCAAGCCACTGGGCTGTGACACACAGCTGACACTTCAGTCACCTCTGCTGCAGAGAAGAAGGAATCCTCCGAAGCTGAGCTGTCCTCATCATCCGTGCGCAGCCGCAGCGATCCGTCCGCCAGCGGAAGCATCAAAGTCTTCTCTGGAGGAGAGAAACAAGCCACGTGTGTTGGGAGTTCATGGACCAACATTCCTCTTAGCTCCTGTGCTCTCTTCCACTCACACTTTGTCACTCTTCCTTTACCTGGCTTACAAAAATGACATAAAACCAGGCAGGAAATTGGCATTTGAGTGCAGCCAGGTGCCCTACCCAGATCCAGCAGCACGCTGTCCGACGGGAGCGAGGAGCCAAACTCCTCCTGGAGGTGGTAGGCTCGGTGCAAGAGGGACTCCAGCTTCTCAGCAAACTCCCTTTTCTGGGACTCCTCCTGGAACACACGTAAATGTCACCCTTAGTGAGCCAGCTGGGCACAGAAAGATTGGACAGCACAAATACGGGAGGAAATTTTCAGAAAAAATGGGATTTGCAGTCTGCAGATTAAGTGATTAAAAATAAAAAGAGAGAAGAGTCATTAATCCTATAATGCAGCTAATAATGCACGGGGGGAAGCTGCTACATAGCCTACTCAAACCCTCTGACTTTTGAACTCCACAATTTTGTTTTCCTGTTAAAAAAGGAAGAAAGAACTGAAGAACTTTAACCTGCCACCCAGAAAAACAGGTATTTTAATAAGTTATACACTTAAATCTCCTGCCTTTTGACTTTAGCTTAACTTCCAGGAGAAATCACATCAGGAAACCTATGTTGAATATAACAGGATATCCAGAACTGGGTAACAGAATATTTAGATTAAGGTGCTGGGAATAAGCAAAGTTTGCTGTAAGCAACACAGGAGGGATGGGAAAAAAAAAAAAAAAAAAGGCGGGGGAAAATAAGACTTGAGCAGCATCTTGCTTGCTTTCATGTCCCTATCTTTGCATGAGTATCTCACCCAGAAGACAGAAGCATTAACAAGAAGCACAAAATCTACTTTCATAACGTATCAAGTGGTTTTAAGGCAGTTTTAGAAACACTACAGGGCCCTTCAAGGAGAGCCAACAACAACAGAATCCAGATTTGACTTGGATAAATATTATCCAGCACAAAAGACAAATGTCCCACATACTTACTACACCAGACTGTTTACAAAAAGCTGGGAACCCTTTTTTCCCAGTGAGAACTCCTGGAGAGTTGGGAGTTCTGCTCCTTTCACAGTCCTGAGTTACAGCAGGCTCCAACTGAGCCATTCTAGTTTAGATATCCTTTAACACAGGTCTTCCCTGCATAGTCCTCAAGTCCCAGACAGCAAGGGGCTGTCCTAAAATCCTGGTTTCTGTAGCTGCAGAGGCTGAGTGAGGTACACATCTCCCTGCAGGGAGCAGGGCCATACCCAACTTCTACCAAATTTCCACTGCTTTCCTCATCCACACACACAGAGCTGGGCTCGGCCGTCCAGCCAGCTCCCAGAAGTGGCAGTGACCATCAAGATCTCCATTTTAAAGGCATTAAAAAGTTACAGAGACAACAGTGCCAGCCAAAGCAGTGCTGCATTCATCACAGCCTTTTCTCACCACAGGCTGTGCCACGGGAGGACACGTGTGACAGTGAGTGACACAAGGCTGCAAGGTGGATGGAAACGCTGGGGAATCAGGGGGCGAGACGTATTAAAAAGAGAAAGAAATTAAAAACACCCACTCCCATTGCATAAGGAAGCTGCAGACACAGACAGCTCTTAAGCAGAGTCTGGCCTGACTCTGCCCTTAATTTGCTCTCCTTTTAACCTCCCACTGTTTACTGCTTCCAGCACACAGGCTGGCCTTTCAGCATGTGGGGACCTACCTCCGAAATGTTCTCAGACATGCTCTCCTGCTGTTTCCTGCTGTCCCAGGGCACAGGGGTGCTGGAACAAGCACTGTCCCTCTGCCTGATGCTCAGTGCCTGTTCCCATTTCTGCAGGGCCTCCTCAAACAGCTCCATGCCTGGAAACCCAACCAAATACTGGCTGTGAGCGTTCCGGGGCACTCAGGAACAGATACAGCATGAGTCTTTGCTCACCCAGACAATCCAGCAAAGAGGGAAATCCCTCCCCAACAGAAAGAAAAAACATATTCTATTTCTTCCCTGTTTAAATATGGTTTAGTTTGGATTAGAAGGAGAACATCCCCAAACTGGTTAAAGCATTATCCATGTTACTTCCAAAATACTGTTCTCTGCACAAGATGATCCTGTTGCTCAAGAACAGTATTTTGGGAGTAAATTATTCACTGACAAAAAAGGTTTGGTTTTGTTTTCTTTTTTTTTTTTTAAGAGAAGATGGGATTTTTATTTGAGTTTAAACTGAGAATGGAAGTTTCTGCTAGAGCTCCACATTGAGCTGCTGATGCTCTGTGTCAATTCTCACCCCCTTCTTGCTCTCACAGTGATAAACAACCCTGCCCCCCAGAGCAAGGTCACCCTTGTGCCTGCTTACCTTGAACATAGAGGCTTTCTGCACTGGAATCACCAATGGCTCCAGCATCTCCCATTGCCTGGGCCTCCCACATCCCTGGGGGTATTGGACTTGAGGAGTTGACTGCTACCATCTGCAGGAAGGGAGCAGAGAGCAAAAAATGCCTTTGAATTCTCTTAAGGTTAGAGATGGTAAGCTGCAGACAAACACCACCAGCCTTCAGCAAAAAGGCATTTTCCTTCCCCATGTTTGCCCTTGTGTTCACCTGTATTAGTGAGTACTAAAAAGAGAGCACTGATGGAGGAAACAGCCCAGGAAAGCTCCAAAGCTGTTGCTATGAAGGCACCAGGATTTTGATGGAAAGCTCATATCAGCCCCAGCTGCCTGTACAAAAAACACTTGAGGTGGCAAGGAAGCAAATGAGGGCACAGCCAAAACCTGCAGCTGTGCAAAGGATGAGCTGTTTTTCCACCAAGTAGTATAAAAACTGTAATTACAGGGTCAGCTTATCTGTACAGAAACAAATGCCTCTCTGTGGGGATATCCCCACCAGCAATGGAAAAAGGTATTTATGGATTGTTTTTCATTTGAGAAGAAACAGAACTTCAGTGATACAAAACCTGGACAGCATCTGTATAAAGTGAGAAGCCCTGGGGGAATTACATGGCTGTGAGTCCCTGTGGAGGGGAAAGAGGCCAGAGCTGGACACAGCCTGGTGCTCACAGGCACATCCCATCACAGCCCAGCTCCCCAGGGAATGCTGTGCCAGCCCAGCCCGAGGCAGCACTGCCGCCTGCTGGAGACACACTTCGGCCAGCACGGCTTTGGCAACTCCTGGTGCTTTAGCTGTACTAAAAACAGCAACACCAGCATGTGCTGAGGAGTGCTGGCACCAAACAGCTCCTTTCAAAGGGATGATTTTCCCCTCTCCTTGCCCCAGCATTGCCAAGCAGCCTCTGAGCCCAGGAGATGACGAGGGAGGGCTGTGCAGCAACTCACAGAGGTTCATCTGTGTCCCCCTCACCAACAGAACGTTAGCTCTGAGCAATGGGGATGTGAAACACGACTTGAAGACACAAATGCTTCCAGTTTTGGTCTCACAGAAGGTGGATATAAGCACTAATGGCTTCTCCTGCCTGGTTAAGCCTGAATTACCTGTACTCACAGGCTGCTTTTTGGCTTTGGAGGAGGCAGAATGATTGTGCTGTGTTCTTACCCTGTGCTGTTTCCTGAACAGAGATATCAGATTTTGGTAGTTAATTTGGTCTTAAGAACAAAGCAAGCTGTGAGCAGCCCCAGCACAGAAGGGAGGGGCTGCTGGGCCACCCAAACCCCCACCATGGAGGGAAGCAAATAAGCTCCTCATTGCTCTGAGACCCAAAAACAACTCAGCCTAACTCCTTGAGGGGTCACAGAGAGCTCCAAGGAATCATGACCATGTCCCACTGGGAAATCCCTCCTGCAATTCCCCCTTGGCCAAACAACTGGCAAAGGAACCCTGGAGCTCCTGGCCACAAAAAACTGCTGCTCACAGGGAACTCCAGACACTCAGTGCAAGGTTAACATCAGAACCAGCCCTGCCATTATACTGCAACCTGTTCTGCTCCACGGGCCAGCAGAAGCCCAAGGACTCGGTGACCTCGTGCCAGGACATGCACTGACACCTCCCAGCCCTGCTGACAAGATCCTTACCGAGGCGAGGCTGTGGGAGGAACTGGAATGTTTGCTGGGCTCAATGGAGGAAATCCCGCTGAGTGTGTCATTGCTCTTGCTGCCAGGGCTCTGGACTCTCCTGCTGGAGTATCCTGCAGTTGGGAAGGTCACACAAAAACGGGATTTTAGGCCCAGGTGACAGCAGCAGGGAATAGGGAGGGGAACATCACCTTGTCCAGTGTAATTGTGAACGGGCAGAGCAGTATCCAATACCTAGAAATAAGCCACAGATCTCCTGTCTGCTCTGCTTTGCTCTGAGATTGGTGTCAGTGGGGATCTGAGGCTGAGGAATGTATCCACTGCTTATGGACAGCAAGAGGCAAGTGGAAACAATTAAGCAAAAAGTTCTCCAACTTCCCTCAGAACAGGCAGAACATGGACCATGCTCCCTTGATTTTCATGATTCACTAAACAAATGCTTAATTCCTAAAGTGCTTTGCTGAAGGCCTGGGTCAATGTTACTCCTAAAATCAGTCCAGGCAGGTGAGGAAGCTGCCCAAGGTCTGGGAGTCACCACAGAGCTGGATGGACATTCCAACTGCCCAGCCTGGCTCAGGCCACCCTCCCCTCCCCTCAGCTGAGCACTGACATCACGAGATCAATGCAGAGCCAGGTCACCGCATGCCCGGGACGTTATTATTGGGGCAGCCCGGTAATGGTCCACAGGAAAGGGGTTGGGAACTGCAAACCTCGGGGAAAACATCAGGACACCTTTTGTTCCCGAGGACTGTGCGCTCAGAGTCTCTCCCTTTGCTCCCCAAACCCTGTGCTCACAGCACTGCACTTCAGAATTCCCATTTCATTCCTCATCAGAGCACCACACAGACGGCTTTGCTTTCCTCTCCCCGCACCTTCCCATCGCTCCCCGTACCACCTCTTTGGGGATTTTTCCCCTTTTTGCGAGGCCAACCTTTCTTCACGGAGGAGACTCTCCTGGTTGGCAGGATGGGCACCGTGATCCCTCCCGGCTTAAAGCCGCACTTGTCCGGAGCGATTTGCTTCTTCCGGCGGCGCCGGCGCTTCAGCTGGTGAGCGGCAAGGGCCAAGGCCACCGTGCCCAGAGCTGTGGCAAACAGCACCTTGCGCAGGCCTGGAGAGAGCCGCAGCTGAGAGAACACAGACTTTAAACACAAAAGAAATGGAAGAGCAACAGTGAAAATACAATTCCACTGCCCTTTTTTTTTATTTTTTTTTAATAATTAAATTAAAACCGGTGTTAATCATGAAACACCTTGGCTCTGCCCTCCCACCCATAAAACACGCCCCCTGCTACACGACTAAGACACAGCAGCAAAGAGACTGGGGAGCGTCATTTTGACAGGACCTGGAGAACTTGGTCTCGATCCTCATTGCCAAAATACACTGCGGGATCTGCACACAGCCTGGGACAGATGCAATCCAGGTTACCCAAATTCAGCTCTGAAACCCTGGTGTGAAGCTGAGCTTTATTGTTCCAAGTGCTGCATCACTACAAGTGGGGAACATATTACTCTTCTTTAAAAGACAAGTCTTTTTTTAGCACCTTTGATGAAGAGAAAGACTGAACCTGGGTGTTCTCCCAGGGAGGGATGTGGGAAGTGCTTTTCTCTCCTCTCCAAACCCACTCAGAACAACTCTCTCCACCACCCCAAACACCCCCTGCAATTCCTCCAATCCCTCAAACTGCCCAGGCCCCCCCAGCACGACCCCACTGTGCCTCCATCTCACACAGACAACACCGCAGAGCCAGCCCAAGGAATGTGACAGGAAAACCTTTCCTGCTCCCTGTACCTGCCCAAACGTCGTGTAAACGAACACGGGGATCTCTGCCACGGTCATTGCCAGGGCCTGCATGATGGACATTCCCTCTGTCCTTCGAAATGCCATGTCTGCACGAGGATCTTGGCACCTTCAGGAGCTGCCACGGGGAAGGGCACTTGTGGATGCTGTGTGAGCTGCTCACAAAAGAATCCAACTTTTCTCTGACATCTGGCTGAGAGTCCTGGAGTTGGCCTTCATCCAATAATCCTCATCCTGCAGGAAGAGGGGAAAATCGGGTGAGTGAGGGGAGCACACGCCCTGCTCCTCCCTACACTGCACTTCACAGAACACACACCAGGTCACTTGGAGCAACGAATGTAAAATATCTTCTCCCGAGCAGCAACAATTCCTTTGCTTGTCCAACCAACCAGATTCTCAAACTGCCCTGCAACAGCAGCACCCTGAGATTTGACAGCTCTCAGAGATTTCTACGTGTACCAGACCCGTCTGAACGTGGTTGGAGGGATTTTGTTTGCAGTCTCCATATTAAAAAGTCCCAACTGCCCCAAATAACCATACACACATTTCCGTTGCACAAACTCTGCTTTCACACAGTTTTCTGTGCAAAACAGCCCTGCTCAAAAGCCACCAACCAAAGGGGTTCTTTTCTGCCCAGGAGGTTTCAATGCTGCCAGCGGGGCTGGGCAGGAGGGATGCACTCACGTCAAGGACAGAGCGACAGAAGGCACTGGCGTGTGACCCCAGCAGGCGGGTGACAAAGCTGTGACACCCACCCCGCACCCACCGCCCCGGAGCACCTTGTGGAATGTTCCCCGGGCAGTGGGAGCCCGCAGGGACCGGACACCGGACATGGGCTCTGCCCACAAGGTTAAACACAGCGTCCTGGCAACAGCAGAGATGAGAAGAGCAAAGCGCAAGGAATTTTCGGCACAGAAATCAGGCTGGAGTTACCATACCGGGATAGGGAGTACAGGCTCCGAAGTACCGAGGCAGCCCCTCTGTCCGAGCGTCTCTCCCCGGCCCTGCCCGCCGTGGGCACCCG
>WEIU01004432.1:87033-136197 GCA_013389925.1 Aegithalos caudatus
GGAGCATCACCCGCAGATGCATCATCTCGGGAGCATCGCCCCCGGCCGCGGCTCGGGGGGGCCGGGGAAGGTCCCAAGGGAAGAGCCCCGGGGATGGTGCTCGGAGTGGGGAGGGGAGGGCGGGGGCGTTCGTGTCTGGCGTTTGTTGACCTTAAAGTGACGAAGTTGTGTGATCTGGCATGCGGCCGCTTTGTCCGTGCCCAGACCCACCGGGAAGGGCTGCGGAGATCTGGAACAGCTGCCCAGGGATGGCGTGGAGCCTCCCACTGGACACATTCCAAACCCACCTGGACGCGTTCCTGCTTCACCTGCTCCAGGTGACCCTGCCTCGGCAGGCGGCTTGGGCAGGATGCTCTCCAGAGGTCCCTTCCAACCGCAGTCATTCTGGGATTCTGTGGGATGGTCCCCGTCGCTGGGGACGGGCGGTGAAGGTGCCCTGCCCCTGGTCTGCAGTTCAGCCATGGGGGAGGAGTAGGAGATCGCAGGCCCCGGGAAAACACTGGGATGTTCAAGGGATGGGAAGGGGCTGCTGAGAGCGAGCAGGTCGGGGCTGTAGAGCTCAAGAAGCATTTGGACAATGCTCTCAGGCACGGGGGGGATTCTTGGGGCTGTTCCTGTGCAGGGCCAGGAGTTGTATTTCTTGGGTCCTTCCAACTCAAAATATTCTGATATTCACAAACTTGAGACCAGGAGCTTCTGGGGATGAAGTAACCCCCCTTGGAGCTGTGAAGAAATTTGGGTACACACGAGCAACAGACATGCAGCAGGTGGTGAGATGGAGCTGCTGAGCATATTCATTTCTTGGGCATAATGACTGAAAAGCTGCTCTTGTTTGGCCAGGAGAGGAGAGAGGCAGGTCAGAACTGGATGGGATCCTGCCTGGAAAGTGAGGTCCAGCTGGTGACTCTGGGGCTGGGCTTCTTACTCTGCCTATTGTGTGGGGGCTGGTAAACAAACAGAGCAGAGCTGCCTCATTCCAGACCTTCTGTGCACTGGAGTAATTCTGGCTCTGTTGAGGACTGGTCTCCTGTAAGCAGATATCACCTCCTGTAACCGTGCCAGTGAGTCATATGTTATGAAAAAGGGAGATATTAACTACAGGTGCAAAATAAAGAGCAGATGGAAAACCTAAAGATGCTGTTCTCATGCAAATGACCTTGGATGCAGAAGAAATGCTGGAAAGAAATCTCATGTTTAGAAGCCTTATTGTAAGTCTCTGATAAGTGTTTTTTAGCTCCCAGGCGTAGGAAGGAGACAGGCCTGGGAACAGTGTCTGCACACAGTGATGCCAGAGTAAGGAGGCGTTTATAAATCCTGGCTTCTGCCTGCTACACCTACTCCACTGTCTCGTACATGAATATTCATATGCCTAATTACAGTAGTAATTTATTGAAACCACATGAGCACTGGCACTTGTGGACAGTGAGCAGGTGTGTAAGGAGGGGGAACTGGAAGGAAGGAGATCTCTGAGGCTGAAAACCACCTCATGAGGGGTCACTGCTGGGGGAATTCAGCCTTTTTGGGTGCCTGGTGAGCCCTGCCCTATCTCCCCCAAGAGCCAGCAGTGACAGCTGAGGTCTGCTGTGGGCAGTAAGGGCTGGGTTTACAGCACTCTTTAGCACTGCAGATCTTCTAGGATGGGAATAAACTGTCTAGAAAAAGCTGTTTTCTGTAGCATTTGGAGATGTTTCTTTCCTCCAGCTCCAGGCATTGAACAAAGTGATGTTTTCTGGAACTGCAGCGACTGGGAGATAAATGGACTGGCCATTATGTGCTGTTCAGACAGCATTAGCTCCTGCTGTCTGCCAGAGCTGTCTGACCAACACAGAGGAGCTTCACTTGAACTGGAATTAGGGCTCAGCCAGGGAGAAAGAGACAGGGCATGGTCAGCACAACACCTCTGGGCTGCCTCAGGGCAGGAGCTGGTTTGAAACCTGTCAAATACAACCCAACATAGGTGCTGGAGGAATGATTTTGGACTAGGCTACTCATGCCAAAAAAAACCCAAAACAATCAAAACAGCTCAAAACCACTGCTTTTTTACATGGCTCTTCCTTGCTCAGTCACAGAAAGGCAGAGCAGACAGCAAAGCTGGGGGAGGAAAGCAGTGACAGCTCTGCTACCCTGGGAGTGGGGGACAAGCTTCTAGGCTTGGGCAGTGCAGGGGCACAGAGCTTGTGCAGGATTCAGCATTCACCTGAGCATGGCCTGCACTGACACCTGCACTCCAGCTGCAGATCAGTTCTGATCCCTGAGGGATGCAGCACCTGCAGAGGCTCCTAACAGGTCACTCTTCATCCTCACTTGAAGGAGAGCCTCCCTCTTGGATCAGATGCACCTTCCAGTTACCAGTAAGGAGGTCTGATCCCAAACCTTGGCCAGGGGAAGCTGTGTGGCCACACTTTGGATGTCTCTGTTCTGGACAGGCTGCAAGCCAGGCTCTTTCAGGGAGGTCTGGAAATAATTGCAGGTGTCTGTCTTTTGTCAGTCCTGATGTAAACAGGCTCTGGGTGAAAATGCCCAAGTGTGAATACAGCTTTTGGGTGCTTATCTCCCCCTAATGTCATTACTAATACAGCTGGAGGCTGACTTACTCTGTCTTGAAGCCTCTGCAGACAGACAGACTCCCCCAGCTCCCTTAACTCTGGTGATAAAAGAGACTTTTATCATTAGTATATAAAATAAACCCTCTGCTTGCTGACCTTATTAGTGTTCACACTTTAAAAGTTGAGAGAGCAGAAGGTGACCCAAGGAAAGGACAAGGTCTTGGTAGGGACACAGCCAGGACAGCTGACCCAAGCTGCCCAAAGGGATATTCCATACCACAGGACATTGCTCAGCAATAAAACTTGAGAGAAAGGAGGAGGTGGGACATTATTATAGAGCACATTTGTCTTTTGGAGTAGCCACAACATGTACTGAGGCCCAGCTTCCCAGGAGTGGTGACACATCACCTGCAGATGGGAAGAAGACAAGAAAATCTTTTGCTTTTCTTTGCTTCCACACACAACTTTTTCTTCATTGAACTGCCTTTATCTTGAACTACGAGGTTTTTCCATCTAATTTTCAACCCCCCTGTTCTGCTGAGGAGGGAAATGATGGAGTGACTTGATGGCACCTCACATGCAGCCAAGGTCAGCCCACCACCACAGTGTTTTTCCTCTCCTGAATGCAGTGCTCAGGAGTCAACCAGGCTGTCCCTGTTAATGGCTTCCTTCTGTCCTCTAGCACAGTTTCACTTGGCTCCCAGCCTGGCTTTCCTGATTCCTGGTGACCAAATACTTGGAGCAGATTCTCTATCTGGTCTGGAGTTGCTGAAAATCAGATAGTTTTCAGATGCTGAGTGGCCGTGGCTTCTTTCCTACTGCAACCCTGTGAAAAGAGGGAGCCAGATTTGATCAACTGACTATTGTGCTTTTGATCACCAAAAGAGCAAATGTAACTGTGTTTTGGGCATTTTGAGCTGTTTGGAGGCTTTGAAATACCCACCAGTCTAAACCTACTGGCAGGTACAGGAGACTATTCCTGGTTTAAATCTCCTGGCCCTGGATTGATCTTTGCAATTTAAAGTGGAAAGTCAGAAGTAACGTCCAGTTGGATAAAATGGAGACCTTGCAAGTGGTACAAGGGCCTGAACTCTGCCACCAGATCCTCTGCAAGGAACCCTGTCAGAGATCACAGCATACAGGCCTGGGCTTTTATTATACTGGGATTTTATTGCCCTGACTTTTAAGGAGAGGAAGGTGCTGGTGCTTTCAGCGTGGGTGATTTTAAAGCCTCACTGACATCCTTTAGTCACAGTCCCAGCCTGTCTGATCTGTAGTGCAGAGGCCCCCCCAGCCCAGCACTGACCCTCCTGACATCCCAGACCTGTGTCTGCCAGCTCTCCTGGGGGCAGGGGCTTTTCTCCAGGCTGTGAATGCTCAGGGCAGCTGCCCTAACTCCAGTCCAGCACATCCATGTCCCTTTTGGGCCTGTGGCCCAAGTGCTGCTTTCCTGCTGGGTCACCCTGTTTGCCCACCTGGGCCCTGATAAAGCATCTCTTGTTCCTGCTGGCCAGCCAAGCCTCCCACAGGAAACCCAACCTTTGGCTGAATTATTGATGTCCTGGAATGCAGCACAACTCTGCTCTTCCTGGAGAGTGAGAATGGCTCTGACAAAAGGCTGCCCTGCATTATTAAGCACCCGCTCTGGGTCAGCTGCAAGGATGTTTCCTGCAGGGGAGCAGCCTCTCAGCACTGAGACCTGGCTCAGGATCCTAGGATGCAGATCTGGGAATTGTTCAGGGCTATTGACCCACTCCTCAATTCTGGAAAACAAATGGGAGTAGTTCTGCCACGGCAGGATGGAGGAGCTGGAGGTTCTTCCCAGCACTGCAAGTGCCTGTGCTCTGCCAGCCCTGCCTCTCTCCCCAGGGATCTGCACCAAGCCTGTAAATTAACTTGACTAAACCAAGTATCACTCCCATTTGTGGCAGTCTGTTGTAAAAGACAGCAATGCTTCTAGTCTGTGAGCTGCAGGATATAAAATACTCAAAATCTTTTTACACTCAGGAGGCTTCAGGATCTGATGGGTTCATTTCTCCCGCATCTCTTGGTGTCACAGTGAAATTTTTGCAATCAAATTTCTGTGTTATGAAAACAGGATCTCTGTAAAGTGCCTCAAGTGCTTGAGTAGCCAAATGACATAAACTGCTGTTCTTCTACCCTTCTTTTCACTGGGCAGCCAGGTAAGAAGGGACAGCAGCTGAGACCTACTGCCACCTAAAATCTCAGGTTTCCACTTGCACCAGACAAAAACACAAGGCAGCTCACAGGTCAGTGTAACTTACCTGTAATCTCCTGTGCTGGCTGTGCTTCCAGGAGAAGCTTCACCTGATCTCATGGCAGGCTGCTCCTGCAGCAGTGTTCCTGCTCTCCTTGCACTTCAGGGCACATCCCCACTACTGCTGTGGGGTCGGGTGGGTTCTCTGACAGCTCTAAAAAGTCACATTAGAGACCAAATTGAGCTGGGTCAGCACCTGTCTGTGCACAGGGAGGAGGAGGAGGAGGAGGAAGCACTGGGCAGGGACAGCACCCAGGGCAGCCCCAGCTCCTGGGCAGGGCTCGGGGAGACACTGAGGGAATGAAATGTCAGTGGAGTCACAGCCTCCATGCCTTGCACCTGCTTCCAGACCTCCACACCCTCCTTTCCAACCCTGAAAGAAAGCCTGAATAAGAGGTTGTTTTCTGGCCTGGCCCTTTGGAGCCAGGGGCTGTGACTGAGATTCCTGCCCATCCTCCCCTTCTGGCATAGCCCCCAGGCTTGCCTGGTCCTGGGGCTGCCCTCAGCCTTGTTGCAAGACAAACACCTTTAGTGCCTGACTTGAGATAAAAATGGAGTTTCTGAGTTCTGGCGAGTGCTGAGCTGTGCCCCCTGCACTGGGTTACACAGAGCAGCCACAGAGGACAGTAATGCCAAAGATGTCACTTGCTAATAAAGCAAAGGGCCCCAGAGCTGAGTGGTTCAGGACAGTGGCAGTAGCACTGTGGGGAGGCTGGAGGGCTTCAGCAGTGATCTGGCACTGCAGCAATGCTGTAAGAAGCTGACTCAATTCAGCTGATAAGAAACTGGGTTTAGGTTTGACAGCTCCAGGGCAGATGCTGGTGCAGGATAAGCCTAAACTGCAGGAAAAAGAGCTGGACTTGAAAGTGAGATGAGGTCTCAAAATGCTGTCTGGGAAAGGGGGGCGAGAGAGACTTATCTTTGCATCAAAGAGTCTTGGCTTGTTCAGAAAAGATCTTAAACAGATGACTCAAGAATTGATGCCAAATACCTGGGAAGTCCCAGTTTGCTGCATGGCAGTGACTCAGCCCAGCCTGGCAGAGTCTGAAAACAGCCCTGGGCTCCCAGCAGTGACAGAGGGGAGCAGCCTCAGCTTCTGAGAGCCACGTGTGACCCCCAAAGAAATCACAAACAAACAATACAAACACCCTCTCACCCTCAATCTGCTTTTACCCGTGTCCAGAAAGGCCAGGGGACCATGGCAAGACCTGGGTAAAATACTGCCAGTACCCAGGGGTGCTGGTGCAGAGAGAGCAGCACAGATGATCCCTGTCCCTGCCCTGAGGATCTGTCACCACCCACATCCCAAGGCAGAGCACTCCACTGCCAGGAGCTCAAACAGGTCGCTGTGTAAACATACCTGGAGGGCTGGTATATCTCAGACATCTGGTAACAGGACTCCAAGGGCTGTTTGCTCCTGCCCTGGGCTCTCCTTATCTCACTTTGTTCCCAGCATTGTCTGGGTGGGAAAGGAAAGAGCTGGCTAGGAAGCCTTTCAGGAAGGGCAGTAGATACCAGATCCAGACCCCATGGAAGGGACATGGTCCTCTAGAGCTGAGCCCTGGTGTAGGGAAGCAGAAAGGAGAGGGGACCAGTGGTAGAGCAGACAGGAGCTGCATTTCATCTGTGAGCTGTTGGCATCTGTGCCAGTATTGCACAGTAGCAGGTCCTGATGACTCAGCAATGGCATCAGAGACCATTGACAAGGGATAGGGGACAACTGGAGCTTCTGGAGGAGCCCAGGTGGCACAGCTGTCCAAAGGGTCTTTTAGCATGAGCCAACAAGATGCTGGTTCTCTCAAGAGCAGGGAATTGTGCTTAAAAATGCACTGAAGTTGGCCAACTTCACTGAAAGGAGCAAGTGGGAAATGGGGATGGGATGAGAGGGAATGTGCTCTTCTCTCAGAAATCCCTCAAGGAAGCAATGGAGGGTGTCCAGGCCATCTGAGGCTGCATCTCCAGACTGACAAATCTGGTCAGATGTCACTGCCCAGTATGAAAACACTGGAGACTTGCACAGCCTAATTCTCCCTGTTGCTATTTTTAAACATAAAAGGAATTGCAGAGGGAGGGATTGTCCGTTGCCAGTATGAATCTGAGTGCTGAGAAGAGTTGGACAGTGTTATATTTCAATTCCCTGCTTCAGAGCGTGTCCCAGAAGAAGAGTCACTTGCTGGAAGTGGTTTTATCTAAATCCTGAGTTTGAGTCTCCTGACTTTGGGTGGTAGTGGCATTCCTGTGTGTACAGGACACAGAGTTGGTCAATAGGAGATGAAGGCATTTAGCACCTTCCCTCACGTTCAGGATGTCTGTTGCTCTCCTGCATGAAGCAGTGGAAGCCATGTGCATATTTCAATAGATCCCTCACAACTGGAGTATTTTTGTACTAGACCTTATTAAAAGTTACTTATTCTGGAACACCTCTCAAACCTGGAGTCTATTTTTAGCCCAATGCTTGTTCTACTCCTGGGCAAAAAAATTGCCCTTTTCCCCTGAAAGATGCCTGGGAAAAAAAGAATGACACCTTGAAGGGTTTTTAGCTCTATTCTGAGGTAAACACACAAGACAAGAGCAGCTTCACTGTCCCTGATTAGCTCTCTAACACACTGTAAATTTGCTTTGGAAGAACAGACCTAATGACTGCCTTCTTCCTGCAGTTTACTGAAGAAAAGCTGGGCCAGGCTGAGAAGACTGAACTTGATGCCCACTTTGAAAACCTTCTGGCCAGGGCAGACTGCACAAAGAACTGGACAGAGAAGATCTTGCGTCAGACTGAAGTTCTGCTACAGCCAAACCCGAGTAAGCCCAGCTCCTCCTAAGGCTTGAAGGACAAAAGTCACTTGCAGCTCAGTGCTGAAAGTCACAGCCTCTGGCAGAGAGCCCTGCAGAGGTTGTGGGGCTTGGGAGAAACTTGTCTTTGCAGGGCCTGTCCTTCTTCCCTGAGAGCAGCTCACAGGCTGGCAGTGCCCAGCGCAGGGACAGCTGCTCTGGCACCGGTGCCCGCTGCCCGGTGCATCACTGAGGACTGCGTGGGGTGGGCTCTCGTGGGTCCCAGTTCAGAATCCCAGTTCAAGCTCCCTGGTGTCCCCTTCCCAGGTGCCAGAGTAGAAGAGTTCCTGTACGAGAAGCTTGACCGGAAGGTGCCGTCCCGGGTCACCAACGGGGAGCTGCTGGCACAGTACATGGCAGAGGCAGCCAATGACTTCGGCCCAGGGACACCTTATGGTAGGTCAGCCTCAACTTGGAATCCCTCCCTTCCCAAGGGAATATCCCTGATACTGCTTTGCATTGAGATGTGTGCAGCAGGCTCCTTCCTCACCACAGAGAGCACCTTTCTGCTCTTAAATCCTCACAGTTGTCCCTTCCTGGGGGAATTTTGGGCTTCTTCAAGCAGCACAGAGACACAGCCTTCACTTCCAGCTGTCCTTGCCCCGGCCACGAGCTTTGTTCCTGCTCTCCAAATCAATAGCTGTTCAATAGTGAGTCCTGTTACAGCCAGAGCAGCTGTAGCTGCATCTATAGCCAACACTGCCTAATCAACTCATGTTTTCTGCTCTGCTGCTTTTTAATTTGCTGCTCTGTTCCCGTGCCTCTGGTTTATGAGGCAAGGAAGGATCAGTCTGCGCAAGCAGGTGGAGCAGTAAAATACATCAGTGGAGCAGTGCCTCAGCAGATAGATAGGATCAGAGCTGCCCTGGGAGCAGTGAAAGGATGCCTCAGGCCAGCAGCAGAGTGGGCAGGGCTGGAGCTGGTGTGGGCCAGGCAGGGTTACCTTGGCCAGGCACAGCTGTGCCTGTGCCCCCCAGCACGGCAGTGTGGAAGCTCTGGGGGAGTTGGCTGAAGCCAGCCTGTTAATTGGTTTCTCTGGAGCTGAAGGTTCCTGTTGTTGCAGGAAAGACTCTGATAAAAGTTGGAGAGACTCAGAGGCGCTTGGGTGCAGCAGAACGGGAATTCATCCGCTCTGCCTCCATCAACTTCCTGACCCCGCTGCGCAACTTCCTGGAAGGGGACTGGAGAACCATCTCTGTAAGTGTGGGAGCAGGGCTGGGGAGGCTTCTTACATCCCTGGAGACAAGGAGGGCAGGGGGAGAGGGAAACAGTGCTGAGAACCCCTTTTCTTTCCCTGGGATAGAGGATGACTCCATACCTCTCCCCTTAAAGAATGCAAGGATGAGGGAGTACCAACCCTAGATCTGCTCAGGTTCCCCCTCTGATAGGAAAGGGTTGCCAGTTGATGTGCATGAGGAAAGTAACTCATTTCCCCACTCCTGCAGCTTGTGGGCACCACCCATCACAGGCTGCCCTGTTTCCAGGAGGTTATCCTGTATCCTTGGCAACCAGCCCCAAAACTCTTGCTAAGGAGACGAGCATAGCAACTGGTTCTTTCTCCCTGGCATGTTTTAATAAAGAAGTAGATTTGATTCCTAGGTGATAGCACATCCCCTCCCCTAGCCTGCTTCTAAGCAATGTGCTCTGACCCAGCTCCTGTCCCTTGCAGAAAGAGAGGAGGATCCTGCAGAACCGACGCCTGGACCTGGATGCCTGCAAAGCCAGGCTGAAGAAGGCCAAAGCTGCCGAGGCAAAAGCAGCGGTAACTCCTCCCCTCAACTCCTCCCCTCATTTCCCTCCCCGTCCTTTTTGCCCCAGGGCTTGCCTCACATGGTCAAAAATTAGGTTACCCTGCTGTATCCTGTCTCTGGCAGGCACAGCTGGGGGAATTCCTCATCTGGGATGGAAGGGAACTGGGAGCAGGAGCCATGTGCCTGTTTCTGAGATGTCCTCCCTTGGGGGAATTGTTGGAGCAAACAGTTCTGAGCTTCTGGAGTCTGGAAACTTGCACTTTGACCCAGGCTCCTGTCTCCTGACTGATCAGGGTTGCTGGATGAGTTGTGCTAGTAACTAACAGGCTGCATCTTCTGAGGACTTGCTAATTTTCACAGGGGATCTTAAACCAAAGCAAGAGAGAGCTGAGCTGGGAGATGCACAAGGCTAAGGCTGCTGGAGCTCTGCAGCAGTCCCTGCCTGTCAGACCAGTTAGGATTGTGCCAGCTCCCAGGCAGGAATGCTGTGGGAGCCTGTAAGGGGTGGCCAGGGTCTGTCCCTGAGCCTCTCTGCTCACTCAGTTCATGGTGCTCTAGTCACAGGCTTGTCTTGCCTCTGGCTTTGGGGAATTCCTCACACTGGGCACTGATGGGTTCCCTGGAGGGGCTGGTTGGAGCTGGTTGTCATCCTGTGGAGCTCTGGCTGTTGGCACAGGGAGCTGCCAAGTTCTGCTTTTGGGGCCAGGAGCTCAACTGGCAAATGTGTGCAAGTCCCAATCAGGCAGTCCCTGTCAGTCTGGGATGAACTGGGATACACAGCCCTGCTGTGAGCCTCTGTCCAACCATCTGCCAGCTGGGCCTCTGGCCTTGTCTCTCCCTGGGTAGCCAGTTCCCAGGTGTCTTCCCTTTCCTCCAGCTCCAGTTGCATCCATGGCAGATGGGGAGGCTGTGCTAAGCTCAGCAGCCTCCATCAGCAGGCCTGACAGTGCTCAGACCTACACAGGACAGCTGTGAACAGAAGTAGTAGCTGCCCTTTTAAAAAAAACCTCCTCTAATCAGTCAGGTCACCCAGATCCTCTGAAAGTAACTTCAGGAACCCCCCATTCCCCTTCTGGAGGGGGACAGTGCCCCCAGTCCCAGGGGGAACTGGTGGCCATTACTTTATCTTTAAGCTCAGAGCAAGGAATTCAGATACCTCCTGTGCTTCCTCCCTTTCCACCCTCTTTACCTTGCCTCCTACAGGAGGTGATCCCAAGGCCTCTCACCTGCACACACCCCCCTGGTTTAGGGGCTCCCCTGTAGCTGGAAAAGAAACACTTTGTTTCCTATTGGAACTTTTGGGGTGCCCCAGGCAGGTGCAGAACAAATCCAGGCTTTCCAGGGTGTCCTCCCCAAGCCAAGCCTCAAAGCAGCAGAGTGGCTGAAACACTGATGACAGCAGCAGAGCAAATTCAGCTGCTGCTGTGGGGACCCATCTCTCACCCAGCTCAGCTTAAAGGCGGCTCCCTGGGCTCTGGGTGCCTCTCTGACTGCTGGATGATGACGTGGAAGCTCCCAGCACCAGGGAGAGCTGCTTCCTCAGCTCTAAACACCCCACCTAGGTCACAGCATTCCCTGGAACATGCCTGGAGTCCTGTGTCACACCTCCCCAGCCAAGCTGCAGTATCCCAGCTCTCCCAGCTCACTTCTCTCTTGCTGCTCTTCCCCTCTGTAGTGCAAATTCGTGTTCCCACAGCTTCTGTCTCCTGGTGCCCCTGGAGTGCTGCTGCCCAGACCCCTGAGCTGCTGTGGAGCACCTGGGCTTGTGCATTTCCCACAGACCCTGTGCTTTGTCCTTCCTGTTGATGCTGTTTTGTTTACTAACCTTTTTGTTTTGTTTCTTTGTAATTTGCTCAGTGTGAGGGAGATGTGAGTATTGACTGTGCTAACACTGCTGTGATTTTTTTTTCCTTTAACACCTCTCATTGTCTCTTTCCCATTTTTAAAAAGAAAATTCATATCTCCTTTGTCCCATTGGGACTGGCCCTGCAGCATGTTCTGAGCGTGATCAGGGCTGTGGCTGCCTGGGGAAGGTGCTCCAGAAGGATGGGAGTGTCAGAGACCTGCCTGCAGCCCCTCTGGAGCATCCCTCAGGTCCATCCAGCCTGCAAGCAGTGCTCAAGAGAGGCAGGGGCCCCCCTAAAGACCCCCTCGGGCTCCTCCAGCTGCAGGCAGGAGGAGCTGGGGTTGGGTGGCCAGTCCCTCTCTGGAAGGGCAGCCCAGAGACAATGACAGGCAGGATGGTCTGGTTGTGGTGCTGTTCTGCCCCTTTTCCCCATTACCAGAGTGGAAGGGGGAGGGAGGTGGGTCCCTTTTGACCACTGCTTGCAAATACAACTTCTCCATGCACAGAAGTACAAGAGAAGCTTGCCTCCTTCATCCCATGTGCTGTGACAAGTTTTGGGACTCCCTGGAGACCAGGGAATGGGAGGAGAGGTTTCTTCAGTTGCTTTTGATCTTCAAAAAAAAAAAAAAAGCATAAGCAGCTATTTCTGTGAAACATCCTTTTCTCCCCACAGGGAGGAGTCCAGCCTACTTGCTATGCTGGCCTCAAACCTCACTGGTGCATTTTTCTCCCTATATTCAGGTTTAACTTGCAATAGGAAGTGCTCCTCCTTATTCCTTCCTCCAGCCATCCCTAAAACTCCTAAATGATATGGGAAAAAAAAGAAAAAAAAAGTGGTTGGGACTGCGTGACTGTTCTTCCACACACTGTCACTCATTCCAGCCAGCTGCTTGGGGCCCAGCAAAGTGGGTCAGTGTGTGTAAGTGGATCTGGGTGACTGCAGGGAGATTAACCTGGGAGAGAGAGAATGAGAGGCCTGAGGGGATTAACACCAGAGCTGGGATCCAGCAGGACTGTGCCAGCCTGACACAGCAGCCACTGTGCTCTAAGGGCTGGCCAGGAGGATTCCTGATGTCAGGCAGCTCCTTGGTTTGTCTCTTTAGGTGGTGCTACAGCCAAAGGCCATCCCAGGGGGAGGCCTGGTCTTCACTGAATAAAAGCACCAGCCATAACTGTGTGGGGGTGGACTGGATCCATTGCACTTCCAGAAATCTCTGTGTGCTCAAGTCTTTGTGCCCCAGGGCAGGAGTTTAGCTATGGAGAAGGTGGTTTGGAGGTTTCCTGACCTCAGGAATGAAAACTCCTACACTGCCTTTTGCTAGACCTGGCTTGGCTAAGCCATGTGCCTTCCTGAAAACAGCAGCTCTGGCTCTGTCAGGAGGGAATGTGGCTTGGAGAGAGTGAGAGCAGTGGAAGGCACTGTGGAAGGGATGCTCCAGTGCTGGTAAACACTCCTACTTTAAGGGCAAGGCCTTACAGTGACTGTAGGCAGGAGACAAGGGGAAGGAAGGGCCTGCCCACAGCACTGAGCTAATGCAAGGAGAGCAAACTGCTGGCTGCAAGGGAATGGGAATGCCTTTGGGATTGTGCTGTATGAGCTGAGAGCTGTATGCACAGGCAGAGTTCCTAACAGTAGGAGTGTCTGCTGTTCAAGTACCAGCTGTGACTGCACAGGCCTGGCTGAGATGTTGGGAGACCTCCTCTTGCCTCTCATCAGAGTCAGAGCAAAGCTCCCAGCACAGGAGGAAAAAAGCTGCTGGTCTCTTGTTCCACCCATCACCCAGTGACTCCTGTTGACTCCTGCAGTGCCTTGTACATGACACTCTATTCCCCCCCAGGCTGTGCCTGACTTTCAGGAAACCAGACCTCGTAATTACGTGCTCTCGGCCAGCGCATCGGCGGTAAGATCTCCTCCTCCTGGAGCTGCCTCCTCCTGGATACTGCCTCTCCAACCTCTTCCTGCCCCTCTCTCCACCTGAATTAACTCAGGCCTAGTGCTCTGCTGTTTTCAACATTTTAATGTGACATGGGCTGCCCAAGGTTCCTCTGACTCAACCTGGAGGGTTCACATCACCCCTGTGGGGGTGCCCGCTCAGAGTCTGGCCCTTTGCAGCTGGGTTTGCTTTCCAAACCAGCTTCCCTGCCAGCCCTCTTCCACATTTCTTCTGATAGGTTTTTATTGCTAGAGGAGCAATTGAGGAACAACCTCCAGGAGTGTTTTTTCTGGATGGTTCCAGCTGTACAGTGGCAGTATCACACTTGTGACTGCCTGATCTGTACCACGGTGTCAGAGTCAGAGGCTTAGAAGCTGGTTAAGAGAAGCAAAGGTGGAACAATCTCTTTGCCACCAGTGTCAATAACAGTGCAGCTTTGTCTATTCTGCAAACAGAGGTAATTTTTTACCCTTTCATTGTGTTGGCAGCTGTTCCACAGCCAGATGTGCCCGGGGTGGGTGAACAGCCTGCTGTGTCTCCACTCTGTTGCACTGAGTGGATGTGGCCAAGCAATTGACTTCCCATGCTGTGTTCATGGCTCCCCATTGCACAATGTCACATTTCTCATTAAAATGTTGAAAACTGATCATCTTGCTTCCTAACTAGCATTCAGAACAACACTGATGCCTGCTAATAGAACAATCTGGGAGCGGGATCCGCAGATGTGGAAAAGGACAGCTCAGCCTTCTCAGAAACAAAAAAACACTATGGAAACCAGCTGGATTTGGTTAATGGGAAACCCACCCCATTTGGAGACAGAGGTGTGTCTGAGCTGGCAGCATCAGTGTTAGTTCCTAGGAGTTCTGTCCTGACCTTCTTGGAGAGCGATGCTGGGATCAGAAATAGCTTTGCACAATGCCTAGAAAATGATTTCCCTCGGTCCCAGGCTCAGTGATGAGAGCTGCAGAAGAAGCTGATCCTGGTGATGCTGCAGTAACTGCACAGTTCTCCTGTCTCCTGGTGCAGCTCAGAGCCAGCTCGTGGCTCTGTCTTCTCCCTTGGGAAGGTCTGTTCCAAGGGACTGCAGTTAAGCTCTAGGAGGCCCAGAGGAAACTGGGCTTCCCCTGCCTCTGAACAGCCCAGGGCTAAAGCACACCTGAACACAAGCATTTGTACAATGTGCATTGGCACCTCCTGGAGTGCCCAGACACTCAGCTGGACACATCCAGCCCTCACCAAAAAGTCCCTTGATCTGCTTCTGCCCTACTGCAAAGCTGCTCTGGGGAGGAGGTGCCACATACAGGAACATCGCAGGAGAACAGATTTTGTGAGGTTTTTTAGCCAACAAGTGTCTACCCTGGGACACCTGTAGCTGGTTCAGTGCTCCCTCCTCGGGCTGTGCTAGTGCTGGTGGCACTGGGCAGTGAGAACAGGGCTCTGGGAGTTCTCCTGCTCTGGGAGAGCAGCCAGCACTGACCTGATCAGGTCTGATGATTACACAGCAGGGCCTCCTACCAGGAGTGCCTGTGGGAAATGTGCTGGCCTGACCAATGTCAGGCCTTGTGGCTTCCAAAACTCTTTCAGAGGCTGCAGTTGGTGGGTGAAGGACCACCTGAAGTCCAGCTGCACTGGTAGGGGTGACCTGAATCACAGTTTGCATCTCTAATTAGCAAAACACAGGCTGAGCCCAGGCTGCTCCCTGGCCAGGTACAGGCAGGGCTGCTTTGCTGCAAGCTCTCAAATCCCAGCATTCATCCCAAGGGGTCAGGCACTGCAGCAAGGTAGGAGCTCTTCATCCTGTTGCTCTGCTTTTCTTCCAGGCCAGAGTCCTTGTGCTCCTTAGTGTTACTGACAGTGCAGAGCAGTGGCTGCTGCTCACCTCGCTCTTGAGCTCGGCTCCTTTCTGCAGGGAGGGGTTGGTTAAGCCCAAGGGAACAGCTTTGTCTTACAGGTGAGCAAACAGGTCAGCTCTCTCCTGGACCACTGGCCCTCAGTGGGGCTCTGATTGGGATTCCAAATTCACATTGTTGGTTTTTGGAGAGGTGGATAACATGGTGCTTTTATTTTTTTTCCCCTTCCACGACAGGAGGGCTCAGATGGAATTAAATCCAAGAAAAAAAGCACCTCCCTCGCTTTGTACAAGTTGGAGGCTGAGGAGCCGTTTCTCCTCTCTCCCACACTGACCTTTTGTTTTTGTGTAAGAAGGTGTATGTGAGCTGTGCAAGCCTAAATATCCCCTTCTCTCAGACCCTGCCACGTGCTGTACTCCTAGGAATGATTCCAAGAAAAACATATTGAGTACCTTGAAGAGGATTCCTCTGGCTTGAGCTGGGGTGCAGGAAGACAAATCATGGCCTTTTCTGCTCTCTGAGCTGTCCAAAAAGGAGCCACACAGAGTCTTAGCCAGGGATGGATCTGGGCAAAGCTGGACTGTCCCAGAGCACCACAGGGTCAGATCTGGAGGTGGCACAGCAAAAGCTACAGAAGAGAAACAAATCTGGCTACAAATTCATTGGGTGCTGCACTGATTAAATGGGGCTGCCGTGGCTTCAGTACTGTGCACAGTGTCTGGGTAGGAAGGCCTGGGATCAGAGGAGAACTTCCCTTTGTTCCTATAGTAAACCTTGCTCCAAAACCATGGGGATGTGCTAGCAAAGGCCTTGTGCCAGCAAAGCAGTTCAGGGTCTGTTTCTCAGCTTCCTACAGGATGCTTCCACCACCTCCTTCCAGAGTAGGAGCTCCTAGAAGGGGAAGGGGCTTCTGTCCCCACACAGCTGAAGTTGGCCAGGCCTTACTCAAACCAGTTCCCTATTTGCAATAACAAAACATCCCCATAAAAGTCAAAGAAAACACCCACCTCAGCACCCAGACCAGTACAGTAATTCCACTCAAATAAGAGATGCCAGTCAGGCTACATACCATGGAGCAGGAAGCAGTCCCAAAAGCCTGGCAAAACACCTTCCTGCTTCAGTCCCTCCCAGTGCAGGCAGGTCCTGTAGGTGCTCCTTATATTGTCTGCTGAAGCCTCTCTGCACCTGGGGCTCCCAGCCCACCTGAGGACAGTTGGTGAGCAAAGCTCAGCTGGGAGAGCCTGGTCCAAACAGAGCCTGCTCTCCTCTGACACCCATGTCCAGCACAGGTGCCCCCAGTGCAAATTCAGCTGTGTCTGGTGACCTTCCCTGACCTGCAGAGGTGACACTGGGTGGTGAAGCTGAGCTCCACAGGAGTCATTCCCTGATTGCTGTGGGTGTTGCAGGCTGTGCTCCCAGTTCCAGGGGGATTTCACATTGCCAGGACTGAGGCAGTAGTTGGCTGCTGAGGAAAGGCCAAGCCAAGGACCTCTGGGAAGGATCAATGTGTTTTTCTGCCTCCTCTCTCTTTGCCATTGCTGTGTGTGACTTCTGTTCATTGTTTCATGTCCTGAAGCCAGATCCCACAAGCAGCTGGAGGTGTCCAGGGTTCTGCTGCCTCAGTGTGCCCCTGTGGATGAGGAGAGTAGGAAGGAGAGTAGGAAGGAGTTGTGTGATGTTTTGCCTGGCTCAGAGGCAGCATCCAGCCCCTGCTTCCTCCTTGCTGTGGCTAAGCAGGCCTGTTGGCAGTGCAGGCTGGGTGGATTATCCCATTTCTCTGGACCGTGGGTGAGGAACACTGGCCTCAGCGTGGCCTGAGCTCAAAAAGCCCACTTGCCTCTCCACAATTCTAAAAGAAGGGCTGTCCTTCAACACCAACCTCTGCAGCTTCAGCAAAGTGAGCCTTGCTGTGCAGGGGACTCTGCTGTTAATCCCTTTTTTTCCTGGAGCCCGTGGAATGCAGTGGCTGTAGCAGCCCTGGCAGGGAGCAGAGCTGCTGTGCTGGTGGCAGGGACTTGCTCTTCCATTGTGAAACTGAACTCGAGGGTGCAGGAATGAGGGGAAGGGGCATGGATCTGGCAGCTGCTGCTGGGTGAAGGGCTGGCTTGTCCCTGGAGTTGGCCTGCTGTGTCCATGGAGCCTGTTGGTGTTAATGCCGAGTGCTTCACGACGTCTCCAACACTGATCTCCTTTCCTGTTGCTCTGTGGCCCCTACAGCTTTGGAATGACGAGGTGGAAAAAGTAAGTACCCACCTGGAATTGTGCTCAAACCTTCTGGGGGTGTTCAGAGGACGGGGGTGCTGTGGAACCCTTCCTGCTCACAGGCAGGGAGGATCAGGGGCTGCTGCTGCTGTGTGCCCCAGCCCTGATCCCTCTGTGGTTCAGTGCAATGACAGCAGCTTGGGATGAGCCGTGGGGCTGATGGCTGTCCCTGGGGGGAGACACTTCCCTGGCATCCAGGTGTGTGTGTGTGGTAAAAGGAGGCTCAGAACCCTGCACTGTGTGACAGGAGCAGAGCTGATGCTTGAGGTGCGAGCTGGCTCTGCTCCTGTGGCCAAGGCTCCGATCCTCCATGTGCCTCTGGTAGCCCCTGGCTCCACACAGAGCTGGAGCAAGGGCAGAGCATTTCCTGTGCACATCCCAGCTGCTGCAGGGAGCAGCTCGGTCTGGGGGTGGTTTGAAGCCTCATGGAGCTGATCCTCTCTGGGTGGGCTGCACTTCCCTTCTGATCCGTGGAGGCTCTGGAAGGAAAGTGTGACTTGTCCATGAAGATGGATGGAGGGCTGAGACCACGGTGAGCTCTGTGGAGCTCCAGCACAGCAGGGAGCTTCCAGAGACACCTGCTGGGATCCTGTTCCTTTCACACCTCAAACACCCCCAGCAGGCATTGCTGTGAAGCCTGAAGTGCAGGGTGGCAGAAGTTCCTGTGTGCTGTGCATGACAGCAGCCTGTGGCTGTTACTGCAAAGGCATCCACAGAATGCACTGGCTGTTCCTGACCCAGCTCTTCCTCTCCTTTAAATCCCTCAGCCAAACAAGCTGGCTACAGTCAGCTATGAGCATGCAAGGATCTTATCCTCTATCCTTTCTCTTTGAGCTATTCTGCTTGGATAGACTGAAGTATGTAAGTAAATGTTGAAGTTCTCCATGTGCTGGAGAAGCACAAGACTGGAAGGGGCCTCCCAGGTCACCATCCAGCTCTGGCTTTATAGGAAGCTACATCCTGCAAGTGCTCAGAAGGAGCAGGGAGAGGCAAATCCCAGGCAGCACCAAATACAGCTGGGTCTGCCTGGCACATAAATAGCTCTGAATGCTGGAATCTCAGCTCACGGGAGCAAGAATCACTTGCTATTTTGAAGGCATTGCACTGGTATTTCCTGTTTCATTCCCCCTTCTCCTTTAAATAATCCCCTTCATACAGAGGATGCAAGAAAATAGATCAGTTAAGTTGCAGCTTAAAATAGACAAATCTGATTAAAAGACAGTCAAAGCATTTCTTTGTTGTAGCCTGGCTCCACACTGGTAATGCTGGTACCAGATGAGAGCTGTGCTGGCCTCAGCAGCACCTCCAGCTAGACCTGCTGGGAATACTGGGTCTCCTCTGGGGCCACCAGTGATGTGGCCTCTGCTCTGGGACTGTCAGACTGGCTGGAGCAGCCCTCTGGGCTCAATTCCAGACATGTCAGTCCTGTGCCAGAATGGTCAGGGCATTCCCAAAGCAGCAAAAGGAATCCCTGCACCAAGGCAGCTCTGATGGCTGCACGCTCCTGGAGGGGAAAGGATTCTCTTTCCAGTGAGCTGGAGCTGAGTGGGTGTCACTCTGTGGTGATAAAAAAGAAACCAGAGGGAAGCCTAGGGAGGCTGTGACATTCCTATGCCTGCAGATGCAGAAACAGGGGATGAGAGAGACCTGAGCCGGCATGGGAATGACTTCCCACATACCGCAGGATTAACAAAGCCTCTTCATGTTCTAGTCTTGTGGGAGTGAGAGCTTCCCTGCTTGATGCATCAGTCTTGAGCTGCCATTCCATCACCTGCAGTGATCCAATGGAGGATTAAGAAGGAATCAAGCTGAAATACACCCCGAGGTCTCTGGGACCCCAACCCAGGGTCTCTTGTGGCTGCTGCTCGGTGTCAGAGCTGCACAGGGATCCTGCAGCAGCCGTGTCTTGCTGCCAGAGGGGGGTGTGGAGGTCGGGGGCTGCAGAGGCAGCACGGGGCTCCTGCCTTGTGCTGCCTGAGCCCCCTCCTGTTTGCAGGCAGAGCACGAGCTGAGGCTCACACAGACCGAGTTCGACCGCCAGGCAGAGGTGACCCGACTGCTGCTGGAGGGGATCAGCAGCACACACGTGAGTCCTCCTGGGCACCCGGGGCTGACAGGGGCCACAGAGACTCCTGGCTCCTGCCAAGAGGACCAGGGAGTCCTGCATGTGGAATAGAGGTAGAAGAGGTGGTAAATTTGGGGTAGCTCAGGGGAGCAGTAGCTGCAGCAAAAGAGTTTCTGTGCCTGGCAGCCAAACTCAGTCAGGCTGATGGTCCTTTTCCCTCCAGGTGAATCACCTTCGCTGTCTCCACGAGTTTGTGGAGTCTCAGACCAACTACTATGCTCAGTGCTACCAGTTCATGCTGGATCTACAGAAGCAACTGGGCAGGTAAGACAAGAGACTGCTCTTACTTCTCTGAGGGTTATTGGTTATTGAGTTCCTTGCTCCCAGCTCAGGGTTGGGGTAATGTTGGGCAGAAGTTATAAAGTGCCCTCACAGCTCTGACAGAGCTCCTGAGTTTACAGAGTGGTGACCAGTCCTGGTGGTGGTGGTATATTTGGAGCAGGCTTTGCCATTGGATATTTACATTCCTCTCAAAGCACAATGGCCATGGGAGTGTGAACATTCTTCCCCTAAATTAGTTAAATCACACAGGACTCAAATTCCTGTTGCCAAGCAATGAGCCTGAGCATGCTCTGCTGCAGCAGTAACAAATCCCAGATTCCATATTCCGTGCTGCTGGCTGCACATCCCATGGGGTGGGCTGGGATGTTCTGTCTGTACTGTCACACAGGCCTGACCCAGGAGGGGCTGCTGCCTCTACGTGCTCACTCACACTCCTGTTCCGTTCTTTTTCCATGCCTGCAGCTCCAAAGGAGAAATGTAAGTATGATATTGGCCAGGATGAGCTCTGAGGGCTCTCCTCCCCTCAGTGACTGAGGTCTGTGTGTGATCACTGCCAGGGCCAGAGCTATACCCCCTTAGATAACTGAGCCTGAGCTCCATTACTGTCTCTCTCCAGAGAGCCTGCAAAGCCTGGGAGCCTCCAGCTGTGGCATCCAGTTCAACAGCATCAATTCCCATCCCTTTCCAGAAGAATTAGCAGGCAGAACAGGTAACACAGACTGTGTGAGAGAGTCTGTGTTACAGGACACAGCACAATGGACCCAGTCAAACAGAGCCAAGGGCAGCACCTGCCCAGCCCCTCTGCAGTGCCACACGTCAGTCTGGTACTCTGCAAGCTGTGAAACTGAGCCCTGGAGTCAGACTGGGCAGACTGGTGTCACCTGCTGCTCGGTGTCAGCACCTGAGCACTCAGAGTTTCCCCACACGAAGGGCAGTGTGGGTGTGTCACAGCTGGGTATGTGGGCTGCAGCTCTTGAGCATCATCTCTGCAGAGCAGCTGCTGAAGGGAAGAGCTCACTGTGCTTCCTCAGGCTGGAGCCCGACTGAGCTGTGCTTCTTCTCCCGTGTAAGATTTTCAGGCACGTTCGTAGGCAACGCGGAATCCGCATCTCCCGCGGCCGCTGCCTCTCCTCCCGCGGCCGCTGCCACGCTCCCTGCCGTGCCTACGATTCCCGTGGTGCCCACAATTGTTGGGGTGCCCAACACCGTGGCAGAGGGTGTCCTGAACCCCAACGAAGTCAAACCTCCTGCCAGTGGGACACGCAGGGCCAGAGTCCTCTACGACTACGAAGCAGCTGACAGCACCGAGCTGGCACTTCTCGCAGATGAGGTTGGTGGTTTTCCTGAGGGTTGGATTTGGCTGTTACTGCCCAGCAGCCCATGGTGTGCCCAACAAGGACCCTTTGGATCCTTTTCCTGCCCCTAAACTTGCTTTATGAAACTAATAGAGTCTTTAGCTGGATACCAGTATCTGCTGAGCTTGTGCTCATGGCCATTTACTATTTAACTCAACTCCTCCTGTTGAAGCCCAGCTGTACCCAAAATAAAATACTCTAATACTCAGTATCTTCACTGTGACCCTCACATACAGCTGCCTTATCCAGAGCCATGGGATAAGCTGCTGGCTGGAGGCCTGCTCTAATCACGCTGAGAAAAAAGAAGGAAAAACAGCAAGTTGGAAACTTTTCTGTTCTCTAGACTGAACTTCCGTATTCAGAAGGGATGACACAGCAACATGTAAAAGTAGCTTGAGTCACTTTGGAGAATGAAAAAGCAACAGGGACATCACTGGGCAGTTTTCCATAGATCTTGTGTTAAAGCTGCAGATAGCTCCAGGGAAAGGGCACAGATGCCTGCTAAATGAACTTCAGGAATTACTGTTCTTTCAGTCCCCATCTGACTGAACTCCTTGGCTCTGTCTGCAGAACAAGGCCCTGTCTAACGTGCTGTCTTCTCTCCCCAGATGATCACTGTGTACAGCCTGCCAGGCATGGATCCAGACTGGCTCATAGGGGAAAGAGGGAACCAGAAAGGGAAAGTTCCTGTCACTTACTTGGAACTGTTAAGTTAAAGGTTAAGGAAGAAGAATGTACAAGCAGAATGCACCCCTCATCTGGCACTTCTAATGCGGATTTCCTCATCCGAGACCATTGCTCTCTTCAGGGTCGACACTCCATTGCTAATATGGGAATTGTGGGAAAGAAGTGGGAAAACTGTTATGGTGAGGTTTTGGGAAAGGGCTGATGGCACCCAAGACTGAATTTGTTACCTACCAGTGCAGCCTGCTTTGAGGTTAGTCCTGATGGCACAAGATCCCTTGATTACTTTTTCCCTTCCCTGCCCTAGTCTTGTTCCTTGCAGTGGCTGTGTCCCTCAGCAGCTGCTCACCAGTTACACTTCCCTCGTGTCTGGTGTGGGTTAGAGCCTGTCTGCCCCTCCTCTCTTCTCCAGCAGTAGAATTGCCCAAGTCCAACCATTGAGCATTCCAGTAGGGAAGTGTCCCACACACCCCCTCTGACATGTCCTGGCACATAAGGCAAGGAGGCTGCAGTTAAAATTTAGGAGCCTGTTAGACCCACCCACCCTGCTCACCCCTGGGAGACCAGCAATGCACAGCTGGCCAGGAGCCACCACCACTGTCCTGGGGCCTGGAGGCTCCCACCTACCCCTGCCCCCTGAAGCTGGAAGATTTCTTTGTGGAGACCAACCTGCTACCGTAGGGCCTAACCCCAAACTTCTGTGCAAGGGACCATGCATCTTGCTTCCATTTCCTCTGGGAAGTTGCTCTTGGACTGCAAAGTTTACAAGCCTTTTTACAAGCTTTGCTCCCTGTGTTATTGTCCAGGCTTTTCTTTCAGTGTGTCTGTCCAGGCATGTTTTAGCCTGACTTTATTTCCACCCTGAATCACTGATTTAATGAATGTTTCCCCTCCCATGTCAGCAGTGAACAGACCTGGTGCATCCTAATGCAGAAAGGGACAGTCCCACCTGCTGTGACCCCCAACAAGGAGCTGTTCTTGGCCACACACACACCATGACCCAGGCTGTCCTGGAGGGATGGGGTGGTTTAGCTCAGGTGTGTGTGTGCCTGCTCACTCTGGAATGAACTCTTAGCTAGAGCTCACCTAAAGGACTTCCACTTGATGTGTCACAAGTTTTCCACTCAAGCTGGATGGAAGAGAAACTCACCTGCACCAAGCTCTGTTCACACCCTTCCCCTGGGTATGTCAGAACTAACTTTGCTTGTTTATTGATCTTTTGCACTTTCCCCAAAGGTATTGTGACCATTCTAATGTAACAGGGCACTGAGCACCTGTGTTTGTGGGGCTCATGGATTTCAGCACTTATTTGCCAATAAATGAACTGCCTGACCTCCTGCCTCAGCATCTTCTGTGGGCTCAGGGCTGTCCTTGTCCCCAGCCACAGGGCTGTGGGGACAAGCAGGGAGACAAAGGGAGCAGCTCTGGTGAAAGCAGTGCCCTCCTGCTTCCCCAGGCTTGGAAGCTGGGGTTAAAAGCAGAACAAAGCTGCTCATCCTTCCTGTCCCACCTGACACTCCCAACACAGTCAGAGCCTTGTGGTTCCTTTCCCAGCTGACACATCTCAGTTGTACTACAGCTTCAGGGGCTCTGAGAAACAACAGCTCCTCCTGCACCTGAAGCAAAAATAAGAGCAGCAGAATGACTTCAGCTGCTGAAAGCCCCAAGTGCTATTCTAGATCTAACAGACTTTTCTAGTTGTTATGGAAACTAGATCTGCTGCTAATCTAAAATCCTAAAGTCTTGTCCCTAACACGCAGCTTGGAAGGAACTCCTGGGAAAAGCAGCTGTTGAAATGCTCTGTAATGCAGCAATAATGCTTGGCTGTTGTAGTTAAAGGCAACAGGGAAATCAAATGATGTTGTTGTTCTAGTTAGTTTTAAAACTGCCAGGACTACCACTCTCATAGTCCTGATCTATGAGAGATCTACTCCTGCCTATTTCCTTTCCAGCATGTATCCCTCAGGTCAGTGACATCCCTGTTCCCATTATTCCTCTCCTTGGTACATTAAAGCAGCAGCAGCTTAATGAAGCAGAAAATGGTCTCTTCCCTCAGAGCAGCCAGAAGGAATTCTCTTCCTGGCACCAGCACTCTTGTTCCCTCTGCAGTAGGAAAAAAAAGCACATGGAACATCTATTGCTACTCCTGACTCTGTAGAGGAAGGTGACATTTGTGCTGCTGCTTTGCAGATGTCAGGGGAGCCTCAGGAGATGCTGCTGGAGCACTAAAACACACATAACCAACAGCACCCACTGCTTTTGCTGTCTGGCACCAAGGGCTCCTGCCAAGCAACACCAACTCACTCTGGTGCTTGAATAAGCATCTAGAAGAATCCATTCTTGTTGAACACCAGTACAGTGATGAGCACACTGCAACTTCCAAAGCCGTAACAAAAAAGAAAGATCCCGACCAGAGCTGCCAAGTAACAGCCTCTGCTGCAACTGAACTTGCTTAGATGGACCAGATTCCAGCTTTGCTTCCCCTCCCCCTGGCAGCCTTCATCCACCTGCTGTCCCTGCACAGCTGGTCACCTTCAAATCTCCATGCTCACACCCAGTTCCCCATGGCACAAACTGTTTCTGGTGACAGGCTGCCCCATGGGAACACCATTGGGTTTTGGACTCTCACACCACCTCACAAGCCCCTCTCCCTTCTACTTAAAGACTTTACTCCAGCCAGTTCAAATCTCTCCAAAGCCCTCAGGGCACGTGACACTAGATCAAACAAATGTGCCAGGATATTGCCAGCACTTAGGCTTACAAGGTAAAAAAGCCCAAACAACCTCAAAGCAAGATAATCTCATTTTCTAGCTCTAGCCTCTTAAAACCATTGAAATTAAAAAGGTTCTGGCTGGTAAAGCAATCAAGTGTCTATTTAGGAAATAACTGGTAGGTCAGTAGCTCACAGCTACACTGAAATTTGATTTCTTACCTTAGATAAGTCTGTCTAGATTTCAGGCTGTATTTTAAGCAATAATCACTGACTTTCTCTTACTGTCCTTCCTACACACTGAGCCTCAGGACCTTAAAGAGCTTGTTGATCTAGAGCTACACCACATGATGCACCTTGACTGCAGACAGTGATTCCTGTGCAGGGCCCTCACCACCATGTGCAGAGGAATCATCCCTGAGGAGTATTTTATAGTGCTGCTCGTCTCAAACCTCCTACGAGTTCCCCAACAGGAGAGTAAGAGAAAGGGAGTGGGTGTGGGGAACCCAGGGAATCAGCCTTTAATTACAGTCATTCCACACAGTCTCTGGATTGTCACTCGGAAGTCACAGCATTAGCTGGGATTTCAGCTCAGCAGAACTACCACCCAGACACTGCAGAATTGCTCCTGCTGTGTCCAATACAAACCCATGAACACAACTGCTGTCTATAAAGGTTTTAATACCAGTATAAATAGGGCACAGTTACAAAAAACTGCAAGACTGGAGCAATGGAATTTTGACATAAAAACCTTAAGTGAGGCCTTGCTCTTCAGAAACACACACAACACACAGACTGCAGGGTGAAGGGAAGGCGTGAGCACACATACACCATCGTGCCTTGAACCATTCAGTACAAAAATAGCAGTAGAAAGATGGTCTCTGAATTGCTGGCTGATCCCTTGGGTGTGCCTTAGCTGGACTCCACACGGGAGACGCAGATTGCACCTTGTGTTAGGAGCAGAGTTAATGCCCAGCAGAAAGCATCTCCTCTCCCCATCCAGCCACAGCTCCCCCAGCTGAGGTACAAGCTATAAAAATAAAGGTTTTGACTGTTCAACGCTTGTACCCAGCCAGGATGCTCTGGCAGAGCGAGCAGACCGTGCACGTGGGCTGGTCAGTGGAGAGCCAGCTGGGCTCTCCTTACATTCACTCTGCTCCTGGGTGGCAAGAGTTCCATGGGATCTCGCTCTCAGGTGACAGCACTGCCCACACCTGGCCTCCCTCCCTTCCCAGTCCTCATGACAGCTCTGCCAAAGGTGATGCCTTCTGCGGTGGACGTGAATTGTTCTGCTGCAGGTCCTGACAAGGGAGGCAGGGCCAGGACAGGCTCTATCTCTGCACGTGCCGGACAAAGGCCTGCACGAGCTGAAACAAGGGCTCCTGCCCCTCTGGCCCCAGCTTGGAGGCAGATTTTCCTTGGGGAGAGGGAAGGACCCCGCCGGCAGGTGAAGAGGGCCCGCCCCGGCGGAAGTAACGGGACAGGCTGGAGAGCAGCGTACTCTGCAATTAGAGCGTGTGACACGTCAGCTTCCTTCCACCAGTCACCCTGTCCCTCCCCCAGCCGGGTGCTGTGGCACGGGAATGTGCCAGCACGAGCAGCCCGAGGCTGTTCAGTCACAGACAAGACACACTGAACGCTCAGAGGACAGCACAAGGCGCTCACCAGCTCCGAGCTGAGCTCCTGCTTCATCCGCTGCTTGTCCCGGGGGTGCACGGCCGGGTCCCGCAGGTAGCGAACAGCCTGAGAGATGAGCAGGTAGAAACAGTTTTCCATTGTAAACATGAGCAGAGACCTGTGCAGAGAAACACAAATCAGCAGGAGCCAAAAAGGTCAGCACGCTCTGGTTTCCACGTCAGTTATTGGGAGACTTCACATTCAAGGGATGTACAAAGATAAATAAATGCCTCTAAACTTCGGTTCTGATCTGAGGAGCTGGGACTTCCGCTTGCCTGTAACTGCATCAAGTAACTAGAAACTTACTTGAGGGTTTTGGTTCCCTCTTGCATATTCAGCCCTGCAGCTTGAGGGAAAGGTTCTTTCTTCTTATCCATCTTCGAGGGAAAAGAAGACAGGCATTAGAGACAGGAGATGGAAAAGAACTACTCATACTCTTCAGAGAATCAGTTGAATGAGCAGACACAGGAAGGGCCAGTACCTCTCCCAGCATGTTCAGGGCCACGTTGACTGTGGCAAGCAGGGTCCCAAAGGAAGGTGCAACATCCGAATCAAAGGCTGGTGTGGTGAAACTCAGGACAAAGAGCACATTGTACTCAGCAAGGTCCAACGACTGTGGAGGAACAGAAAGAGGAGTGAGACCCTGGAGGCCAGAGTATGGTGTTGCCATAGCAACAGGAATACCCAGTCCCTTATCACGCTTTTTATATGGAGAAATGGAAGCACTGTGATAATTTCCCAAGTCTCAGGTGCAGCTGGAGCAGTAAAGTGTCCTGTGCAGCACTGCACAATCAGAATCCATTGCTCTCCTCACACAGCACACCAAGGTACTGGCTGCTCCCAGAGGCCCTGAAGGATGTTCCCTACCCAACAGCTGGCAGCAGGACACTGCCAGAATCAAGGATTAAACCTTCCTTTTCTGAACCTAGAGACCAAGCATTGGGTCACACCAATGGCAGGATGACAAGAGGATTTTTCCTGAAGAATGGTATACTGAAGGTACAAACCAACTGGGTTATTGTCTGCTCCAGTAAGGTCACACATACACAGCCTTGTGTAGACCACACAAATGCTCAGCCAAGCCTTCCCTGTGGCAGTGCCTGATTCCCAAGGCAAATTCCTTGTCTCCTGCCTTCCTGCTCTGTGCAGAAGAGCAGACAGCTATACAGTGAGGTCACTGTATCAAGCAGTACACACAGACCCAGAATATCCCTGGAAATGCTGGCAAGTCCCCCCTTTGGAGAGCCCACCTGGTCAAGGAGGATCTGGCAGACATCAGGGGTGAAATGGCGCAGGGCAGCGAGAGACTTGCTGAGGATTTTGAGGAGGCTGTACTGCACTGTGAGCAGGGCCTTCTGCTCTGCTGCCTCTGACTCGGGGCTGGGGTGTTTGGAGGAGGCCTGAGGGTTCCTCTGCACTCGGGGAGTCACGCTGGATGGAAGGGAATCGCCGTTTTTTGTCTGTGGAGAAAGAAAAGAGAAAGTCTTGAATATAGGTATGGTTATTTTGCACTAGGACAAATGTTTTGAGAAGAAAAAATACTCTGTGAACAAAGAGAATGAGGAAATAAGGCACCCAAAGTCTGTCACTTGCTGAGAATCTACAGTTGGTGTGGGCTGGGGAGACACTGCATTGCAGGAGGCAGCTGCAGAGGCTGCTTAGATTCCACACTCGGGGAAAAAGAATGATCCACACACCATGCTGAAGGAGCACTGCAGCAGCAATGCATCATCTCCACCTCGTGCATCTAAAGATGTCCCAAGAAATGAACTATCTCCCTCTAACAAATTAAATCAAATCAAGGACACTACATCAACAGTGGCTTAATTAATAGCACTCCAGAGTCCTACAGCAATGCAGCCTCCTTATGACAACAGACCATTCAGCACAGGCTGCTGGTTATCCAGGACTGCTTTACACAGTCCAAAGGCTTTCAGAGTCCAGACTACTCTGCACAGTTTTTGCTTTGAAGAAATGCAAATCCTAACTGTTGATGGGTGTCAATAATCACCACGAGGATTATCAATAATCTATTCAATATACAAGACCCTTGATAATGGATAATGCTCCCTTCTAACAGGGAGCATGGTCATGCAACACTGAAAGTTTGGTGGAGGATCCTCACCTGCAGGTAGTGTTGGAGCATTTTACGGCTGTGCAGGAGGGAGGTACAGGCCTGGCACAGGTAACACAGATTCACCTGAAAGAAATAAAGGCAGGGAGAAATCTCATAAAAGCTCATGCCCTGTCTATTCACTGCCACTGCTGGAAGCTAGCAAATCCAAACACAGCACTGTGATCATAAAGGATCCACACAGTCTCTTAATTTCCCAGTATTTTCTTGAAATCACCTGGCACTAAGAACTGAAAGTAAGCCAACAGTTTTATTTCCTCACTGGAGACAAGGTACTGACAGAATGGGCAGTTAAATAACTTCAGCTGTAATTCCCATTAAAGGAGTGGTAATAAAAAAATGGATATAGTGCCATTTTCTCTTAAGACAACCAAATCCCTGCACTCCACGGCAATGTGTTATCCACAGCAATATCCTGATTCCTACCTGCATGTCCCTCATAAGCTGTGGCAGGTGGAAATGCCACTCCTTTGTGAAATTTGAGAGCTGAAGGATGAAGCCAACAGTGTGATCAGCCTCTTCCAGACAGGCCAGGCTCTGCACAGTCCTTACTGCATTCAGGCACTGGGAAGGAGAGAGAAGTAAGTCAGGGCCATGACAGAAAAGGGACAGATGGGATAACATTGCACCCTCCTCTCACAGTTATTTCCACTGTAACCCTCCCCAAGGCAGGAGTGACTTCTCAATGCTTCTGCCCTTTCTGACTCATTTCATTGCTGTTGGAACAGAGGAACCAAGTGAAGCAGAGAGGCAGCTTGTGGCACACCTGAAGGATCCTCTCTTGATGGACACCCACAAAGTCCAGTGCTTCTGTCAGGAAGTTGTATCTCAGTGTTTTGAGAAGACGTTCCATCAGGGACATGGAGAGCCGATAGACCCCGGGCCAGGAGGGGGCATCCAGGGACTTCCGGGAGGAAGCAGATGTCTGAACAAATCACAGACAAAAATAAGTGACTTTTTTCCCTCCACACCATTCTGGCAGTCTCCAGCCACAGCCTGTGAGGGCATGAGCAGCTCCCCAGGTGCATTCCCAGCTGGAATGAAGGAAGCAGCACCCACCTGAATGGCTCCGTTTGTGCTGAGCTGGTACACGCTCAGCAGGGGCAGGCAGACACTCTGGGTGACACCAGCTCCAGCCATTGCTGCTGCTCCCTACAAGAACAGACTGCTGTTGGAACCTGTGCCTCTGCTCTCTGAGACTGAGGAGATTGTGTAGCAGTAGATATTTCTGTCCTTTCCACTGTCACCACCCTTTTATAGAACTTTCATCTACACACACCTCTTACATTGCTAGAAGTTCAACATCAAGAAAAGCAAAATTGAACCTGTGTAACTGTAGTTGAATTCTATTCATCACCTGCTTTGGTACGTACATAATCTTTGCAAAGGGCTTTGGAACAACCTTGTGTTCACCTAAAGCCCCACACAAGTTGAATTTGTAATAGATAAATAACACTTTATTAAAACTAATAAAGAAGCAGGTTCCAACACTCCATACTGGTTTAATGAGGGGGTATTTGCATTTCAGAATCCATTCAGTGAAAGTGCCTGCCAGGCAGGCTCAGCTTTTCCCACACATCCCACAATGGAGAACAAGGCACACTAAGCAGGTGTACATACAGGACCTGCTGCTTGCCAGCCTCCAAAAAATACTCCTTTATCTACAGCTCATCATTCAGCTGCATCACAGACAGGATAATGAGATAAAAACAGAGACAAACGTGTCTTATTTAAAGTGTACAGCTATGTGCTCCCACTTCTCTGCAACTCTCACCTGCTGAGTCCTTGCTAAGGTCAGCAGCAAATGTAATGAGGCCTCTGTGAAGTGAAGGTTTTGTTTAACTCTCAGGCTGATCTCCAATCCAGCAAAGATGGTAGGAAGCACAGGGACTTTCCTAGTAATCTGCAGCCAGTAGTCTCCATCTTCATCCACTTCACAGAGCTCCTTAGCCAGGTGCAGACCCAGAACACACACCTGCAGTGACAAGGAAAGGTAGGTAGGTACAGGGCTGTACCAAGAAAAAATCTCAAAAGCCTTTACTAACACAACCTAAAGTTCCATCATTCTCAGAATCACAAATGAAGGCTCCTGGTATCCCTCACATTATACTCTGTACACCTCTTGGCTGTATTAGCACTCATGACGATGTTTTTTAGGACACATCTGAAGAGGCAACAACAGCCAACTTCCCAGACTGATGTGAGCCAAGAAAACATTGAGTAATTCCGAAATAGAAACTGCTGAAACTTCCTTTGAAGGCAGCAGGCTACAAAGGAAAGTTGTTCCAAGGATCATGAAACTTTTGACAAGAGAGAAGAGACAAGACTGCAGAGCAGATGAGCAGGTCCTTTACCCCATCTCGCTGGTCCTTGTGCTTTACCCGGGAGGCATCATCAGTCTCCATGCTGTCCTTGTCATCTGCAGCATCCCCCAAGGTCAGGCTGTGCCGAGTCTGGTCCAAAAGTGCAATGACCTCATCCTGGAGAGTCTCACACACACTCAGCACCAGCTGGGGGTACTGGGGGATGTCATTCACTGTGACACACACAACAGACACCAGTTAACACACAGTCCTTGTACTCAGCTTCCCAGTTTAACTGGTAACATCACTGAGCCACATTTCTTGGAATTAGCATTTATTCTGTTCTCATTTCAAAACCTACAAAACATCGTGAAGAGCTGTGACTAAGTCAGATGTTTACATCTAGGAGGATGTATTAAGGGATTATATTCATCTTGATAACAAAAACATGCAGGTTTTGTCACACAAAGTCATATTAACACGTGCACCACCTCACCTTTCATCTCCTTCATTTGCAGGACAGTGATAAGAGCTGAGAACACTTTGGCTTTAGTTTTCTCCATCATCTGCTGATCTGCCTGTAGTACTCCCTCCAGAATCTGCGTCAAGGAGTTTATGATTTTATCCACAGAATTCAACTCGCTGACAACAAAAAGGGAGAGCTCTTCAGATTAGACAAGATCCCTCAATAAATATATTGGCTTGAATGAGCTGTGTGGATCCTAAGTTATATGACCCCCAAAAATAAAAGCAGTTCTTCCAAGTCAAGTTTAAGTCACCACCTGGATCTCACTAAAGACATTCCACAGAAGGAGAGAATGCACTTTCCCTTCATTGTAAGAATCAGAGTGAGAAAGCAGGACTAATTGTCACAAAAGCTTTTTTGCTACTTTTCACCAGCAAGCAGGAAACCAAATAAACTGTATTGCTATCAGAGATTGCTCACATTTTCAGCAACAACCAAGAGACATCTGACATCCCAAAAGAGAATTCAATGATAAGGCTTCCATTTTCTCCCCAGATCACTAAGGGATTCTCACTAGAGCAAAACACTTCAACATAATCTCTCAAACTTTTATTTAAACATGATCTCCCAAGTTTTTATTTCCAGCAGTGACTAATAATTATCCAGACAAAATACCTACCTTTTCCACTGCTTGAGCAGGATCAGAAGAAGGGTACACAGCATAGATCCCAGCTGCAGACAGGGCACTGACATGGGAACCTGGAGCTAAGGAGAAATAGTGTAAGAATGACAGCTGGAACAGTCACATGTAGAAACACTTCAGAAATGCTCAGCCCAAGCAGCACCACCAAATGACCAGGCTTGTTCTTCAGCAGAACTGAGGGGACCAGAGCCAGGACCCTTGCAGGGTTATTTAGTGATGACAAAAGTGACATATACAAAATAAAGCTTTAAGCAGCTCATCAGTTCATGGGCAGAAACTGTTTCAGCCCATTTTCACAGGATCTAAAAAACCCCATGATTACAAGCATCTGCAGAAAAAGTGCAAAGAAGATAAGCAATTAGGAAATGAAAGAACTGATAGGAAGCAACACCTACCAAAACCTTGGTGCCATTTAGCACATCCAGAAACAACTGCTGACGAACTGCAGAATCAGTCAGATGCATGATATCAGCCTAAATCAAGAAAGATAAAGATCAATCAGCACAACAAAAAGTGCATCTTCTAAGCAGCCTATAATCAGTTTACTGTTTTGTTACTTTAAGAATCAATCAATACTATAGAAATCACTTTAGTCCTACATTACCATTGACAAGAAGCTGGCAATGACTAATTGCTTAATGCAGCATCCTTGCCTCACTTGACACAGGAAAAGCTTGTCAGAATTACAGAATTACTTAGAAACCCTCTAAAAATTATTTACTGTCTTCCCTCCTCTGCTGAGAGGACAATATGCTCATTTTGATCAAACAGCAAAACACCACCCACTCTAACCTCTTGCACCATGCTCATGCCAGCCTGTACTGTGTTCACACACACAACAAAAGTGAAAGAACAAAACAGTGAATTCTGCTTAGCTGGCCCTAGGAAGCTGTTGACATTGTATTATACAAAATGTTCATTTCAGACCCTCAGCAAGGTAAGAGGCAGCCCTTACATGGCTCGTGGAGATGATGAGCAGCATTCTCCAGGCTGAGATGAGCATTTGATACTCGGTGATGGAGGCACAGCTGGCGCCCTCGGTCTCTGCCACGTGCTGTGCCAGGGACTTCACATACTCTGACCAGTAGGCAAAGCGCTTTTTGGTGGAGAAATTCTTCAGTGTGTCTTTCAGGGACTGATCCAGTGAGCCCCTGACCAAATCAAGAGGAGAAGTTATCTTCATTTATTCTTGGGTCAGAAAATACACTTCTTCCGAGATTCAGGGAGGAAAGCCAAGGACACGGCTTGCAATGAAGGTTATTCCACATATTTGACCTGTGCAGGGAATCCCACTTTTTGCATCAAATATGAAGGAAAAACATGATCCCTGAAGAAAATTTTTAATTTTTTTTAAAACAGGTTTTGGTTAATCCTGACTTTTCAACACATGGAACAGCTGTCACTTTCAGGAAAACAAATCCAGTGGGAGAAAACTACTAAATGTGATTCAATCACTACAGGTTTACTTGGCTTAGCTGACAATTAGTTTTAATAAATACTGTATATTCTTATTCAGGATACAAGGAAAATACTGATACATTCTCACCTAAGGACTGCAGAAGAATTGTAATATCTTTCTGCAATTAGTGATTGCAAGAATCTCAAATGAATGCTTGCAATGCGTTCATGAATCACTCCTGGATTTTCAGAGGATTACACGTGCTTTGCCCATCAAAGCCCATATGGTGTATAAAGAGTTAACACACACAGTTTAGATAACTAAAAAGTACAGGGATGAAGGAGAGACTACCAAAGACTCACTTGACAACATAGTAGATCTCCAAGCAGATGATTTTCATTATTAAGGCACAGGTATCCAAGACACTGAGCTATGAAGACAGAAAAAAAAACAAGTAACCAAAAAAGAAATCAGAATCTGAGCTCTACAGGGTAAGTGAAATTCTGATTTATCCCCACCCATCCACTTGGGATAGTTGATACTCCAGTTCTGCAGGAGACTTATTCCTCCCACAATAGCAATACTTCTGTCATTTTGACCACGGACTGGTGACAACAAGGACAGAATACTGTGCTCAGAGTTCAAACTCTTGAGTGAGAGCACAGGGCTTCCAGAATAAAGGGAAAAACTCACACAGAAAGGAAGAACAAGAACCTAATCAACTCCTCCATGATACCAGTCAGCCTGAGCCCACAATATGGACACACTTCAGACAGCACACCTTCTACATGAGTGTTACCACAGCTGCCACACAGCTGTTTTTGTTTCATATGTGAATAAATAGAGAATTTGAAATGACAGTTCATGTCTGCCCAGTCTCTGAAAAGCCAGACAGCATTCACTTCATCTCCTGCCTGTTTAACCCACTTGGTCACAGCTCCTTTCAGGAAGCTGCAAGCAAAGGGAACAGCCAAACACATCACTTAGAAACCTTTTCTGAGAAGTGCAATAAATTTTGTTTGGATGTAACTCACCTCTGATGATTCAGAAGGTGGAGGAAGGGTCCCAAAGAGGGGATTAGTTAAATTTTCCCAAAACTTTGGCCTAAAAGACATAAACAAAAGTATTATCAGTTACCTCCCTCGTGCCACGTGCCTAGCAGCATCTTGAGCGTTTCAAACTTTGTGGAAAATATGCTTTGGCAAACACAAGTTTATTTAGCTTTGTATAAAAGAAACAGAAATTTATTTGCTTCTGACACACTGGGGCTTCCCATCTTCCACACTCAAAGCCCACACACCGCGTACCCTCCCCATACACTGACTAAGACACAAACCACCCTGAAAAGCCTGATAAACCCCAGAAAGAGTGCTTTGGAAAAGAGGGAGGCAAATGCCTTGTCAGGAACACCGACTGACTTTGTCCTCAGCACGAGCATGGCGCTGTCGCGACGGTCCTGCCACAGCGCGTGCAGGAAGGCGATGGCGGCGCGGTGCAGGAGGGGAGGGCACCAGTACCGCTCCTGCTGTTTGGAGTCAATCAGCTCCAACACCACTTGGAGGCAACTCCACTCCCCCAAGCTGAATTCCTAAAGCAAAAGGAGACAAGAGGTTACAAGTGGTTATAATGTTGGAGAACTATACTGTCCATTGTACCCAAATCTTTAGCTTTCTCACTGTCAGAGTGTTTTAAGATGAACAAGTGTTTTAAGGCTGCTTAAAGGACAGCACACGGAGTTAAGAGAGCAGTCAGAAGCACCCTTGGTCTTAGTAGATGTTCTGTTGCTAACTCAGTGTCTGCCTTGAAATATTGGGGAAAGTTTCTCTTTGGTTACAGGGAAAAGTGAAACTGGGATAGCACCACATCCATTAATAAAAGCACAACCTGCATTCATCTTTACATTAAGTACATCAGGTTACAAGTAAGAACTATCAGGTTTTAGTATCCAGTGCCACAATATGCAAAAGAAAAGCAGAGAGTCCTCAGGCAAGTATCTGCTATTGTACCTTTGACCCATCACTGCCATCCTTCACTTCCAAGTTCAGGAACAGCTCAATGAGCCCAGGCTGTGTCTCCACTGCAACTGTGAGGAACTCCAGGATCATGACCTTGATGCGCATGTCCTCGATCTTGCTCTGCAGGTGGGTGAGGAAGGCGTCGCGGATGGCAGCGGCATCACTGCCCAGGCAGGCGTACACGGACATGGGAGCAACCTGCCCATGGAGGCAAACATCAGAGGGAAAAATAAACATGCTGCAGAGAATGCTTCCTTCTGTATAAAAGGTGATTGTACTGAAACTCGGAAATATTTAATACTGAATCTATGAACCTATCAAAGTAAGTTGTCACTAAGCAGGATGAAATGTGATCATTTTCCTCGAGCCAATTCTGCTCTATCCTCACCTATTTCTCAAAGGTCACCAAAGAAATAGAAAAGACAAAGGAAATAAAAGTTTTGGAATTACATTTCTTGAAATAAATAAGCCCATATCTGGATTTATATGACTTAAGAAAGCTACAAATATTCAGACGTTTAGCAGACAAAAGAAGTGCAAAATGCTTCCTAAGTCTAAAGTCTGCTTTCACTAAGTCCAGAAGTCTAAAAGTTGAAAGGTCCCTATAAAAACTCAAATAGGATACTCTTCTCAGTAAGATGGTAAAATTCTAGGTTGGAAAGTCTAGGAATTATATTTAAGAGTGTGACTTGGGAAAGTTGTTCAAAAATTGGGAAGAGAACAATTGGAGGTGCAAACACTTGCAGAAAAAAACCCCACTCGTGGGATGCCTCTCAGTGAGTGCTGAGTGACTTCTGAAACAGCAAAAGATCACATGAAAAAAAGAAAGGATCCTTGAAATGATTTTTCATGTGTCCTAACTTACAGCTGTCAGTCCACCCTGCTTCAACTGACTTGCACAAAGTTCCCTGATATAAAAAATCCTGAGGAAATGATTGGAAAGCATTTCAGTGCTGGGGTCAGTCACAAGGAGAGAAGCAAAGGAGCACTGGTGTGTGTCTTTTCTTACTGTAGCCAATCGTTTGAGCAGCTGGATGGCCAGGCGAGGAAGTGCAGGGTCATGCTTGTGGTAGATGTATTTGGCCAAGACAGCAATAAGGTTGTTTCCATGAGCACCTGGAGAGAACACAAATAAAATCTAAGAAGCCAGATGTAACTATCCACCAAATAATGATTTCCACAGCAGAAGACGAGAACTAAGTTGGCCTCCCAAAAGAACGTGATATGGGTCCAGCCAGAGGCATGAACAGCAGCTAATTTAGTATATTCTGTAATTACATTAATCTCATTACAAAGCAGCAAACAATAAGCCATGTTTGATTAATCCTTTAAAAGCTGTCCCAGAGGGGAAGAATGCCTTAGAGGAGGGAGAAGAGGCCTTCTCCCATCCGTAGCAACCACTTTCTGTAACCTGGAAACCTTAACTAGTGTTTGTGATGAGACACACGGTGCCATTTGCAGATGCCCCAGAAGCACAGCTCCCAGGCTGCCCCAGGGAGCAGCACCCACCATGCTGAGTGAGTGCCTGTCCCAGGGAACAGTGCCTGCCCCACGGAGCTGTGCCTGCCCCACGGAGCATACCCACCATGCTGAGTGAGTGCCTGCTCCAGGGGAGACACCACGCTGGACGGGGGCTTCAGCCGGATGACGTTGTTGGTAACGGAGAACGCCAGCTTAACCGTCTGGATCAGCAGCTGGCCTTGGCCTTGGGACTCGTCACTGTTTCCAGAGAGAAACCAAAGTAAGGAACTGTGTTCACAACCAACATTTATTATTTGCATGACATTCAAAGAGGAAACTCTATCAGAGTTACAAGGTATTTTCACTCGGAGCCAGCGCTCAGAAGCTGCCCAAACAGGCACAGCCCACTCACCTGCTGGACTGGGAGACCATCACCATGTCAATGGTGTCCACCCCAATCCCCATGATGTTAATGACAGCTTGCCCTGCCTCCGTGTTGGCCAGGCTGAAGATGCACAAGGACTGCAGGCTGGGGGCATTGCTGAGACACAAACACAGGACAGAGTCACCAGGAGCACTTGTTCCATTTTGCCACAAAATAACCTCCTCATTTCTACACCCCCACTGACCCTTCCTTTACTCTCCCTTCTGCTTTCACCAGAGTACACCAAATAGGAAAGTAGATGGCAGTCTGCCCCAGAAAATCTATCTACTCTTTTCTTTTACCAGAAGTTCTAGAAACCAATGTGATTTGCTCTGTCCCTAATCTTTAGCTACCCTTCCTATACTCATTAATGCAGCAAAGAGCTGAAACCAGCACTACACAGCTATGCCAGCTCCCTCCCAGTCGTTTGAATTCAAAAACTGAAACAAAATGACAGTGATTCCTGCACTGTAAACCAGGCTGCTGCAGGTGTGAGACCTCTCACCTGTCTTACCTGCTGCGAGGATCCATTTCAGGGCATAAGTTCAGTATAGCATGGATCAGCTGCAGAATTAGGCACCCTAAAACAGAGATGAAATGGACTACTCAGGTTTTCAAAACTTTTGCCTTGTTCCTAATATTTTCAAACAAATCACAGCATCTAACAATATCAGGAGATGTACAATGCAAATCCCAAATGGCTGCTAGAAAAAAGAAGGCAAGTGAGCCTTTTATTCCCTTCCCCTCCTATTCCCCCTTTTAACATCCTTACCGATTTTCTCTCTCACTCCGTGAGAGTTGTATCTCCATTTGTGGTAATTTGGTAACATTTCCTTCAGAACAAACACGATGCAGGGCACCAGGCCTTGGCTCTGGGTGCTACCAAGTTGTCCCTAGAAGAAACAGAAACATTCTTTAACGAGGAGGGGGACAAGAAAACTTTTGGAGAAGATATTCCTTATCGTCTTTGAAGTGTGAGAAAACCACAGAACACGAGGACATTGATTTACAAACAATTTCTAGTCTTTTGTAGTCATTTGAGATGAGTCAAAAAAGCACAAACAGCAGTGCAGAAGGGAGAGTGGAGCAAAGATTACTGGGAGAGCCCTGCTGCACAGAGACTGATCTCAGACATGGCTGAGATCCTTTCACCTCTCATTCACAACAGCTCAGAGCTGCTGTCACCTCAGGGCACTCCAGAAGCACTCACCCGGACAAGAGTTGTCACCAGGTTGAGGAAGGAGATGGTGACACTGTACTCGCCTTGGGGCTGTTCCATGCTCATCAATAGGTTTCCATAGCCCCCAGCATTCATTCCCTCTGCACTGTGAAATGAGCAAGAGTTCATCACGTGAATAGCAGGATTCTGACTGAGAATGGCAGATACAGAGATTACACACTGGCAAAAAGCTCTTACTGCATGTTACGAATCAGGTTAAAAAAATTGGGGTGGGGAACATGAATACCTAATCATGTGATTCATACTGGACAGTGGATTGGCAACAAATGGCAAGAACCCCGTGTGGTGAAGGTCAGTCCAAACCTGCAAGAGAAGAGGTACAGATATTCCTTCCATTTACACATAAATGTTCTAGTTCTCACCAGCAGGTCCTTTCCTCACCTTGGCTGGCATCCGAGCAGCCAGGACTGTCAAGCAATTGACACAAGAAGCAATAACATCCACAGGGGGAGAGATTACAGTTGTTAGCCTACAAAAGAGAAACAGCATGCATGAAAAAAAAACACTGCCACCTGTGGTCTACTCTGGTTTTTTAACCAAAAAGCTTCTTTCCCTCTCACTGAAGTACATATATATAAAATTTAAGCAGATAAATACAGGCACCAGAGTCTGCACTTTCAGTCTAGACTTGCCACCTCCCCCTCACACCTGAGTCAGATCAATTTACTGCCAGAGCAAGGCTGGCAAGACAGCAGGTTGTCACAGCAAACAATAATTATACAGATGAACATCAATTCCCAGGCAGTTAACTCTGGGAGGAGTTAATAAATACAACTGGTTTAAAACCTGTTAGTTACTGCTCTAATGCTATGTTTTATCCCCCTTTCATGTAAATACAGTTACTAATCAAAACTGCCCTTAAAGGGATAAAATTGCACACCTTTCAGGAATGAAGCAGAAGAGGGGCCATTCTGCTGCATCAAAACATTAAGCTATGTGTAACCAGAACAGTTTTGAGAGCTGTACACCAGTCTTGGGAAGTTCAAGCACTGACACATAACTTGTAAAGCTCTTGGCAAAATAAGTAATCAGCTATCTGCTTAGGTTACTCTATCTGCTTAGGTACCTTTGCTGTCAGTGACTGACCTCTGCAGGAGCATGTAGATTCGTGATGTGATTGGCAGAAGACAATCTGCTATTGATACATCAGTGCTGATGACTTTATGAACCAGATCAATTATGGGCTTGACCCTCTGGCAATGCTGAATCACATCTGGGTAAAGAAAAACAAGCATTAGAATGCAAAATGGTACTTCAGCAGTAATCAAGCCCAGAACAAGACACATTTATCTTACCACGTATCTACATGATTCAAAACCATCCATCTCCCATATCAAAAAACATTTGTTTATCTATCTCAACTTTTTCCTCATCTAAAATGTATCTCATTTCACTACGGGCTCTTGGCCTTTTGCAGTGAATTTTACATAATAATAATAATAATGTTCTCAAGAAGTATTCCATGCTCTTCCAAATGTACTGAGAGCAGTTCAGTCTTACTTCTAACCTCAAGCTGACACCAATTAATAATTATTTATTCTCTGTTACACTCCCAGCCTGTCTCACCTGCTGTTGACACAACATGGAGCAGCATCTCAATCTCACAGGTGAACAAAGTCCAACTGCTGTAGGAATACTCCCACCGTACCAAGTAAGCCCGATCATCCAGCATCACTTGGCCCACAGTTCCCTGAGGTATCCGTAGATTTGTCTGACCTAGTCCTAAAGATAGAAGAAGCAGGTAAAACAAAGTCACAAATGAGTTAGAAGCCAGGTAAATAAAGAGCTGAAGTCCCCAAAGCATTTCAGTAAGCAAAGGTGTAGTGCAGTTTCCTTACCCAGAGGATAGAGGAGCTTTGGAGCCTGTCTCCGCCACAGCGTGCCGTCCTCATGGGAGATCACATCTGGAGGTTTGTGCTTGTACAGCTCAATATAGAAGGACATTTTATCCAGGAAACTGTATACCTGCACCAGAGAGAGCTTCAACAACACGGCCAAAGAGCCAGAGCTTCTCAAAAATTTATCAACCAGGTCATTTCCAGGAACAGGCAAGTTTACTTCAGGTGTACAATATCTTTCTAATAGATCAACCCTACCAAAACATTATTACACAGCCCTCATGTTCACACAAGTCTCACCTAATGAATCAGGTAAATACCACCTAAAAACTACCATCTTAATCTTCAACTATTAAAGTTGAACAGTTTTCTAAAAGCCAGAAAACAGCGTCCTGCAACAGCAGACAACTCTAAACCACTGTCCACTATTCTTAGACAAAAGCTTCTGTCTGTTACCTAAGACTGCAATTGAGATAAGCACACATAATGGAAAGAAATAATCACAGAGCACATCATCCCTGACTTGAAATAAATCATCTCCAAAACACCAAGGGAGATCCTGTACCTTTTTTGCAGTAGATTTATCAGACACAAGGGCTTGGAGCAGCTGAAGGAGAGGAGTGAGAAGATGGGGGAACATCCCACAAACACTGTCCAGGATAATACCCAGACCTGCAGTAGGTTCCTGGTGGGGGAAACAGAAAACAAATGTCTTATTAGCGTAAAGAAAAGCTAAAAGGGTCTCAGTATAGCACAAGGTTGCAGTTCCTTTTTTAAGCTGTACTTTTAACATTAATCATGCACAAAAGTATCACTCCAGTGACTGGAGATCACACTTGCACAGACTAAAGCATGAGGCAGTCTGCAAGTATAAGGCAAGAAGTAAGACTGTAAGGCATTACATATCATCCTAATTCTGTGACAACAAAAAATAAGCAGAATGCTTTTGCCAGCAGTTAGTTCAACCTTTGCAGCCCCAGCCCTGCTATCAACTATCACCTATATTAAAACTTGTTCCAGTATCCTTTTCAAGTGTAAAGCCAAGGCTGTACCTAAAAAGCAGGAAAGGGCAAAAGTAAATCAAAGATAGATGGAAATGAACATTTGCTCCACAGACCCTCCTAGAAACCAACTCACTAAATACAACCAGCCTGTTCCTTTCCTAGAAGGGAATCTTTTATCAGGTCCTAGTTACAAACAAGGTAGGTCAAACAAGTTGCAAACACACTCACTGTCTTCCAGAAGAGCTGAGGAATGCTGGAAGCTGCCAGAACTTCACATGCAGCATCAATTATATCCTACAAAGGAAGATAGGATGGAAAAAAATCAAAGCTACTTCACACAGGATTTTGTCCCAACCAGCTGCTGCCACATCTTTGGAATTTAAGTTTCCATGTTTACCCACCAAGATGTAACTAATTCCTGGAGCCAAAACACACCCAACACACCCACCCCAAGACCACAGCCTAAAGTTATGCTCCTCATCGTGAATGAACTGGCCACAACAAATACATCCACATCTGCAGAGGACTGTAAAATGTCCAGACTAACTCAGAAATAGAGTTTGTATTATTTCCATTGTTTTAGGAATAAGAGATTGACAATTAGTTTCATATCCATAGGACTTCAAATGCATGATGTGGTCTTTCATTACTAATCTCCCAGTCTGTAGAGGTGTTTACTGGATTTGCATGGTGTAAATGCAGTAGGAAAACCAGCAAATCACTCATTTGGTCCCCCTAAGCCACATAAAGCTTGCAGTTTGAAATGCAGGATTACAAGTTAATAGGCAATTAGCATCAGTTATGACAGGTTATTTTAAACTATGTAACAAATGCAAAAGGTCTTGGATGCTTACCTGCTGATTGCCCAATGTATGTAATTCCAGTGATGTCAGGACAAAGGAAAGGAGTCCATAAATACACATACAAGCTGTGCTGGCAGTACACTGCAAAGAAAGAATACACAAGACTGTTATGGGAAATTCTATGAATTACAAGCATGCTGTAACTCTACTCAGTCTGCTTTAGACACCATGAAACTGCCTTTTGTATGTATCCTTCCTGCTCAGGGGCAGAAAAACAGGGAGCAGTCATTAGTTAAGCTCCACATTAACACAAAATACTTCACTGAAAGGAGAAGCCTTGCCATTACCATTTATCAGTGGAAATTCCTTGCAGGCATCAAAATAAATAGAAAGAAGCACTCAACATTTCTAGGAATCAAAAGGATTTGCTTTCACTGCCTTCTGTCTACAGAGCAGTTTACCCTAATACACCATGCTGTCTAATGAAGTCCTATACAGAGAGTATATCCTAATAGTGCAGAGTTAAATCATCCAATACTCAAGATCCACCATGGCAAATACACTTATAGAGGCAAATCAAAAACTTTGATTAACTGGAGTTTCTTCCGCTCAAGGGAGATGTAGTTCCTTGCTTTACAAAGGTTTCTTCATTCTATGGACATAACAACTTGTTTCATTCCAGCTTGATTTCTGATCCTCACTGAAAGAAGATTAAGATGACTGAACACATTTACTGCATGTTTGAAAAGAGCATTGGTTCAGTCATCTGCTTCCCATCACAGCTGTAGCTCAGGAGCAATAGACCTTCAAAAGCTTTTATGTACAACTGAAGAAACTCACATTCTTGCCCCCACTGCTGAGGGATCTCAGCAGCTTTGTCAGGTACTGGAAAACATTTAGCTGGATAGCAGTGCTGCCCATCCTCCTGATGATGTTTGTGGACTCCTCTGGGTTTATGGTGTGACGGAGCAGAGCCCAGGCCAAAAGCACGGGAGCATGATGTGAGACATCCCCTAACTGCAGCAGCTGATTGTCCATCTCCTGCACAGAGACAAATCAAAACCAAAGTATGAGTTATGAAAGTAACTCAATGAGCACATAGCTGATTGTGCCTTTCTCATGGTATGTGGATGCCAGTTTCTACACTTGCCCAACAAACCCAAGGACCAGGAGTTTACAGACACAGCAGTGCCTGGGTAATCACAGTAAGTTCTGTATTGTTAGGCTTGAGGAGGGCTTGGTTACTCTGCCAGTGTTTTACCTGGTGGATATGCTGACTGTTGGCCAACTTGTGCTCCTCTGTCCTGTCATCCAAAGCACGCTCATGGAGGGAGTCAATTTCCATGCCTTCCACCAAAATAAGAGCACTAAAGTAGCTACAAGCAGTTGAAGAGTAAAAACAATAGGATAGAAACTTTATTTGATAATTCAGGTAATATTTTTTTTAACTGTAAGTGGAAAAGGGAGGCAATGGACTGAATTCAGATCTTTTTTTTTTAACTGTAAGTGGTCAAAAAGCAACCTTTAGCTGGCTTTGCTCAGCTTTCTTTGAAGCAATAAGAAATTACAAGAAACGAACAGCACATAATCCAAATTTTGCCTTGAAATGCTGGTACAGGACAAATTACAACCTTCAGAACTACCTTTTCTGGTTGAACAGACAACAAAGGGTCACTGAAATATGAAGACAGCTTTTCCAACTCTATAACTCTCTGCCACCAGGATGTATGGCAGGATTCTCATTCCCCCTTTGAGTCACGGCTCACACAGAACAAGGAAGATATAATTATAAATGCATTTTTTTCCTGAGAAAAACAATTGTTTTGCTCTGTACCCCCGTCACAAATACCCACGACACTTACCCGATACGATCCACAAGGTGATCCATGCTCTCATCTACTAAATGTCTGTTGGTTTGTCTCATGCCAAATCCCTGCTCTTTGAACATCTTTGCAAAGGCCAGGAGCTCCTCAGGTGCCATTTCAAAGTATGCATAGTAGAGGAAGATGACTTCCAGGAGCATGGACTGCTCCCGAAGGCATTGCACAAACCACCGGGATACCTGACGTTCTGTCTGCACGAAGGAAAGTTCCAGCACCACGTGTTAAAGCTCACAGGGCAGCCAAGGCAGGCAGAAACTGAGAAGTGTGGAAGCATTTCAATAGCTTGTGTAGCCAACAATTGTGTCAGCGGCAAGGAAAGCTACTCTAAGTACAGAGAGATCCTGAACAACTACAAATAAAAGGCACTGGGATTGCTCTGCACAGATTTATTACAAGGAACACTAAGTTTCATGAAACTCTGTCTCTGAGCAGAAGTGTTTTCTGTTAGAGAGAAAACAAATTTTGTGTTTCTTGGACCAGGAGGAATGTCCTGTTTATCTGCATCTGTATAGATTATTTTCCAATATACTACATACAAGAAACAACTTTATAAGCTTGATAAGTAATAGTAAGAAACAAAATACCATGAGATTTCCATGTGTTTCCCATGTAGGAGCTTCTGCTTTGTACAGAGCTTCAAACTGCTTGCGGTAATTGGGAACGAGCTCCTTGTCCAACTTCTCAATGCACTGGAAGTACTGTGCCTTGAAGAAACAAACAAGTCCATGAACTTCTCACATGCACACTCTGGGCTTTTTACCCCACAGCTTCCACATTTAGCCAGTTTCAACGGCATCATGGCCTGTACTCACTGTGTAGGGGTGTCTCTCATCCTGGAAATAGGTGAGCAGGTGGAGGACGCAGCGCAGGATGCAGATCCTCTCCTCATAGTAGTAGTCAGCGAGCTGTGAATGCAAAGTGCCATCAAACCAACCTGGCAGTGTCCAATTCCCAGCCTCCTCCCTCTCCCCACCACTGCCAAGGCCTTCCCCAAAGGAGGACAGAGTTACTACAGATGGAATTTCAACAGCAGTTCTGAATTTGGGGGGAAAAAAAACAACACTTAATTAACTTTGCAGAACTCAATCTAGCATTGCCGTTAACAACAGGTCTATAATTACACTGTTAGGTGAGAAAATGTGGGAAAGAAAGGCAAAAAGATTGCTTTAAAATCCCTATTACCCTCTGTCAGAAAGGATCATCAATCTTGTCAGGTCAGACAAGGACACATAAAACCTACAAACTTTGGGAAATAAGGCAGTGTACATCTACCCAGCTAAATTCCCTAATATCAGGCCTAAAATTTAATTTCTGTAGCAATTACTAACTCTTCAAATCTACATGCTCGTTCCTCAATTTCAGAAGCACCTTCTAAAAGCCATCCTTTATATAAACTCTGATTATTTCAAGATTTTCCACAGAAATAAAGTAGGTTTGCTGCCAAGAGATCCTTTCCACAGAAAATACAAATGGAAATGACTAACCTTCAGCATCAGAGCCTGACTCTGCCTTTCATCCTGAAGAACTGTCTGTAAACAAAATACAGTAAAATAAATACCTACTGGAGAAACACCTACTGACAAAATAAATGTTCACAAAATGACTGAAACAAATAAAATACAATTTTTTCTTTCCAGTTCATTTGGAAAGACAGATTCCAAAAGCACAAAACTTGTTTTTAACTACACATTTATTTTTCAGCTGCACTCTCATTCACAAATCTGTAGCTTCCCTGTATTCCTTTGCCAGGGAGAGGAGGTGAGTTCCTGCAGAGGTCCAAGAAGGAAGAGATAAGCCTGGATGCAGCTCCAGATCTACAAATCCATTTCCCCATCAGAACTAGGACTCACATTTGACCATTTGCATCAAAAGACAATTGTTACTAAGAAAAGATGTGGAGTAAATAAAACATAAATGGGAACTATGGACCTTCAGGGAGTCTCTTGTTCCTCTGTAATCCTCTTGAAGATAAGATTGTAACAACTGCACACTCTGCTCTTCGTCCAGACCCTGAACAAAAGAAAGAGAAATGATCTGAAATTAATAAAAGGCAACTGGAATCATTAAAGATTAAGATTCTCTTCAAATACTCAAGCAGCTGTTGTCTTCAAAACAAATAGCATGCCAAAAGAGTATTTCTGCACCAGGCAGATGCTTTAATCAGCACTTCTTTAAAGCCAAATACACCAGCTTTAATGTCACTGAGCTGCAGTTTAACTTCAGCTAAAGGAGCATCAGTCATTTAAATAAAGGAACCACCAGTCACTAAACTTTTGGCTTAAAGAAACAGAACCCTGCAGGTAAACTGAGAGGATTGTCAAACAAGGCAGCTCATTTAAGAGACACCAGTTTTTAACTGAGCAGTTGGCCTGGAAGAACTCAACTCAGACCAACAGCAGGTGGCTGCTGCTGAAAAGGACCAGGAAAACCACAGCATCTCAAAGTTCCTCATGACTCTGGAAGTTTGACCTGGAGCCTCAACGTGTACTTCAGCATCCTTCAGGTTACTTTGAACAGAAAGAACCTTCAGTTTCTCTCTATTCAACATAACAAAGGTTACTCCAGTATCAAAATCAAACAACAGTTCATTCCAGGGATAAAAAAACAATCCAAGAGCAGCTTCACTCACCAAAAATTTGCTGACCCTCAGACCCAACTCTTTTAGTGGAGCAGCTACATCTTTATCAGTTTTAATTTTTTCTGCTGAAGTCGTACTAAAGTGAAAAGAAATTTTAGTCACTAAAAATGCAGCAAATCTCAAGGAAAGATTAAACAGGCAGAATTTCAAAGTTCCCCATTTTATCAGTTTAAAGTGAACATTTACTTTTTTCTCAGTAACCTTTCAATATTTCATAAACAATATTCTGTAACCTTTCTCTACTTACTAGGAAACTCCACATTAAAGATTCACTTCTAAAATCAAGCAGTGACTGTACCTTGGTGGTTTGTAGTATGACAGTCCCTCTAACAGCCTCTGCCAGTGCTTGTTCAACTCTGCAGCGATCTGGGCCTACAACAGAACCAAACACCACTGAACAGACTCTCCAAAGTGCTTTACCAAATATTAGATCTGTTAAACTTCAGCAAAGCAAAGAAATTCCACCACCACAAAGAGGCAGGAAGGACACAAGCCAGGTGTCAGTGGCTCAGAGGGATTCCAGATGCAGCACTGAACAGGGCAGTGAGCTGCACTGCCTGTGCCCAGGGACAGTGGGGAAAAGGGAGAAAAGGGACTGGGTTTACAAACATTTGGATTCCCAACCACTGGGCAAAGTCTTGAAAGCACAGGCTCCAGCCCTCAAAATAAGACAGCAGCTGTACCACACAGGAACACCCCAGGGCAATCCAGGCAGCAGCACCTGTGCCCACTCCAGAAAAGGAACCACCTTTTCCACACACCCTTCCAGGCTGCTCATGCAGCTGTAAACAAGCAGTGGAAGAATAAACAAGTAGCAGAGGTAGGGGAACAAAAATCAAGCTGAGAAAGAGGGAAGAGTAGCAAAAAAATATTTCACTAATATTCAAAGAGATGTACAAATTATGTATTTGGCCACGGAGCCCAATAAGTGATGGCCAAACCTGCTCACCAGGGCATGAACTTACTGGTTCTCTCAAAGCTGATCTGCCCAGCAGAATTGTCCATAATTCTCTGCTGCTCCTGCAAACACAAGGAAAAGGTGGAGAGTATTTAATGATGACGTTATTTCAGGCTTCCATTTAGCTTACATTTTTCAAACCTGCAATTAGCTTGCAGCAAATGACACTGCAATGCAAGAAAAATGATTGAAGGAACATTAGCTTTTAGCTAATGAATTTCAGACGTCCTAGAAGAACCAAGGAAAAACACAGAGAGGGTGACAATGATACAGCAAGACCTGTGAATTCATATCAAAGCTTCAAACTCATATCAGGTTACCAGTTCAATTTGATTTTGCTATTTAAACATCTAAGGCTCCTAACAAGAGACTTAATGAAAGCATAGAGCAGTATTTTATTGTTACATTCAAAGCTCTCCTTCAAACAAATTCTTCTATCAGCTTCATCCTCCACTCTAAGAAGAGCATGAAACAGTGTGAAGTGAAAAACTGCACCATTTTTACACAGACACCACAACATTTACAGTCAGCTTCTCATTTCTTCGTGAGAGCTCTGCAGAAAAGCCAACCTGTACTATAAGGAATTACAGATCACACCCTGACCCTGGCACGTGCACTCCAAAAAAAAAAAAAAAAAAAAAAAAGAAAAAGAAAAAAGTCTCCCTAAAACAGCCCAGAGAAAAGGTATTTGCCAAAAAAAGTATTTCATTTAGACAAATGATGATTTGTTAGCAACGTATTACAAATGAGGATTTAAACACCCCAACTCCCCACGCAAAGACTGTCTACACAGGAACACTCAGTGCCTTATTTTTAGAATAACATTATTAAAATAACTCACTATGGCAGTGAAAGTCATCTGCAACTTCTGACATGTGGTGACACTTAATGAATGACAACACCTGTTATTTCCAGCACACCCAGCAACATAATTTCTCCTGGCTCATTCCTCGATAGCTGGGTGCACTTCTCTGACATGAACCTCTCCAGCCCACACACAGCACCCAAAGGCCTAGAATTTTACCAAGAACTAAACAGCAATGTAAAAGAAGAAATTCAATGAATCCCAGGTTCAGTGATCATGTCAGATCGGTGCGTTCATTTGCCTTGCAGTTTCTTTCACTGTCAAATCTGAGCCCCAGCCTTGCAAAGCCAACCCCTCTACTTTTCATTCCCTCACAACCTCTTCTGTGAGTAAAACAAACCGTGGTTTGTTGGTTTGTTGTCCCCTCATTAATAAGGCTCCAAGAGAGCTAAGGAAGGAAAGCTCTCTGTATACAACCACAAGTAACAGAGGTGTCATTCATTTAATAAAAATTAGACACTAGGGAAACTCCAGAACACAAAAGCGTTATAACAAACAACAAAAAACGTGCTCTGGAGAAACGGAACCACCGAACTACGGTGACCAGGGAACACGGGATTCATTGAATCGCTCCCGTGACACATCTCCACGTGTGTATTTTGGCTTGTACGCCTGCAGGAGCAGCGCGGGAGGTGCCGCCGGTCCCTGCCCGCCCCCCGCCCTCAAGGAAGAGCTGAGAGCCTCTCGGGCACCCCCGCAAAGGGAGCGCGGACCGAGCCCCGCCACAGCAACGGCTCCCACGGGGTCCTGCCCAGCCTCATCTCGTACGACAGAATTAAATAACCACAGCATCCCCGACAGGAGCCCCTCACGCCGCTCTTTGGGGCCGGGGGTCCCTGAGGGTCCCTCGGGGAAGGGTGGGCGGGGCCTCACCGCGCGCGCGGGGCGGGGGCGGGACGGG
>WEIU01004432.1:136329-185041 GCA_013389925.1 Aegithalos caudatus
CGCTGCGCCCCCTCCCCGCCGAGCCCCTCTCGCTCCTCGGTCCCGCGGAGCGGGGTCCGCCCGCAGATGAGAGCCGGAGCCTCCCCACGCTTCCCCCGCGTTCCCTCAGCCTGAGCGGCCGCGGCCCCACACCTCGCGCTCATCCCGCCCGCCGCCATCTTCGCTCCGGTGTCACGTGGCCCCGGAGCTGCCTTCCTCCCCACGCCGGTGTCACGTAACGCTGCACAGGCCACGCCCCCGGGCTGGCTCATGTGACGGGCGGCGCGGCAAAATGGCGGCGTCCTGCGAGGTGGGTGCGCTTTGGGTTCCCGGTGGATGCGGCCGCAGCTTCGCGCTGGAAGCGGGAATAAGCCCGGAGCGCCTCCCACACCTGCTGCGGGCCGATGTCGTTCCCAGTAGCGGAGGTTGGGTAGTGGGTGTCGCGGCTGAGCAGCGTGGAAGGACAGGGTGCGGGCAGCCCGCGGGGTGAGGAGAGTCCACAGCTCTGCGGGGGCGTGTGGAGGACAGGGAGCAGGCAGGGGCTGACTGCAAGGCGAGGGCTGCCAGATGGTTGCAACACGTCAGTGGGAAGCTTCCCTGCCCTGAGCAAACGGGATGCGAATCACGAAACAGGCAAAAAACGCTCGGTCTGGCTTGGGTGCTGGGTCCCGTTCCGTGAGGAGAGAGCGGCAGTGCCGAGGAGCCTCACACTACCTGAAAGGTGTGGAGGAGGGGATTGCGGCAGGCACAAGGACACGAAATATTTCTCCAACCAATATTTCTCTCAGCAGTGAAATACCTCACCTTGCAGATTGTCAGGTCTAAAGACTCACCCAGGGTGAAATTCTGCCTAGTCTGGCAGCCAGGCGGGGAAGCTGTCACGTGCCATTGATACGGGAGCTGGGTGCAATCTTTAAGGTTTCCAGACTGAGTCCTTGGCTGGCAGGTGACATTTACTCTGTTTCTTCTCAAATGAGCCTTAGGCTTCCCCCTCCACAGCGCTCAGAACCAGCAGCGAGTGGGATCCCAAACCCATTATTGGTTGGAGAAATATATTACCCAGACCCGTTCTGTTTTATTGACTGTATGATTAAGTCTTCTGTTTAAATTTAATTGCAAAAGATTTGCAATAAATTGCAATAAATTTAATTCCCAAAAGATTGCACTTGGCCTGATAGAGCTGTGTAGCAACAGGGCATGTAGTGAAGCTGTTTGGCAATCAAGTATTTCAGGCTATATGAATAACAATGCCAAAAAGCAATCTGTCAATAATTAAGTTTTCAGTACAAAGTCATAAATATCTAAACATTGCAGACACACTGTCTAAGGAAGTTTGACAGTACAAACTGTAATAGTTCCTCAGTAATATTGCTGTTATTTTGTCAGCTTTGTAATCTGGTGTCACCATTCAACACTGGCTGAAAATCCAAAAGAGAACCTTGAATAAACTTCCATGAGGGAGCTGGTGTATATATTGGCAACGAGACTTGGGGAGCAGAATTTAGTAAGACTTGGCTGCTAATCAGCTTAAGGGTGGGCCAGAAAGGATAAAGTAATGCCTGTTTCACAACTGGATCATAGAGGAGATCCATGGTTTCACAACCATAATATTTCCAACAGAAAAAAAGAACCTGAGATCTTCAAAGACCCCAGAAGAGGTGCCAATATAATGGCTGAGGTTTATATATGGCTGATTATCAAATCACGCATCCATAGAGAAATCAAAGTAGCCAGAAAGCAATAAATGCTGGTGACAATTCCACAATGTTGTCAGTGCCCGCAATTATTTGAAGATGAGATGAGATTTAACCTAACAGAGTAAATATATACCTGTTGTTGATTATCTCAGCTTCTTATCTTCCAGTCCAAAAGTTTAAAGGGAAGTTTGGTTTGCAGGGCAGCTGTCAGTGGGCTGTGAGCCTTCACCTAGAGGAGATGAAGTGCAGGATTGGCTCACCTCACTGGTTTGGGGTTTTTTTTGTAATTATCTGTGTGTTGACATTAGTAGTTGGCACATAACTATCAGTTCAAATTGAGTTTAAGAGCAAAACAGCTGTGCAAACACCTTACCTGTCCAAATAGTTGCTTTAATTGCTTGCCTTTTTTTTTTTTTTTTTAATTAATTAATTAGGAATTGCAATAGCAATAGAAAGAACTTCTTCCTAATGGACAACTGAGCACACAGGGACTCCTGAGATCCTGCAAGCTTGGGGCAGGCCGGGCTGGAATCATGTACAACCAGGCAGTCCTGGTGGAGTCCCTGCTGGTGTTGGCCGTGGTGCTGTCGGTGCACGCGGCGGCGTGGGACCGCTTCTCCTGGTGCGCCGTGGCTCTGGCCCTCCAGGCCTTCTACGCGCAGTTCAAGTGGGACCGGCTGCTGCGGCTGGGGGGGGCCGTGTTCCAGTTCCGGGGCGCCGCCAACAGCGGCCTCCTGCCCGCCAGCATGGTCATGCCCCTGCTGGGGGTGGTGATGAAGGAGAGGTGCAGGGCCGCCGGCATCGTCTACTTCGAGCGCCTCGGCGTCGTCGTGGCCTCCGCGGGAATGCTGCTCGCTCTCTTCCTGTCCGTCTTGGCGGTTGGCATCACCAAACCCGTGCCAACCAACACCTGCGTCCTGACCGGCATTGCCGGCAGCGTCGTTATCTACACCATGAAGCATTCCCTGACTGTCTCGGAAGTGATAGAGGTTCTGGAAGTGCTGCTCATTTTTGTCTACCTCAGTATGATCTTGCTGTACTTGTTGCCTCGGTGTTTTACTCCCGGGGAAGCGCTGCTGGTTCTGGGAGGTGTAAGTTTTGTTCTCAATCAGCTCATTAAACGCTCACTGAACGTCATCGAGGGCAGGGGGGATCCCATTGACTTCTTCCTCCTGGTAGCAGTTGTTGGAGTTGTTCTTCTCGGTCTTTTTTTCACCGTGCTCTTCTTTTTCATGGATTCGGGCACGTGGATCTCCTCCGTGTTTTTCCACATGATGACAGCAGTGTTAGGCCTAGGGGTCATCATGCCTTGGCTGTACCGACTGATCCAGAGGAACCCTCTGTTCTGGCTGCTCCAGTTCCTGTTTCAGACACAGACAAGACTTTACCTTCTTGTGTATTGGACTTTCTTGGCCGCCTCAGCATGTGGCGTGGTTTTCTACCAGAACGCTAAAAGATCATCTGAATCTAAAAAACACCAGGCCTCGACCATAACCAGGAAATATTTCCATTTCATTGTTGTAGCTACTTACGTTCCTGGACTAATTTATGACCGCCAGCTCCTCTACGTTGCCTCAGTGCTGTGTCTGGCAGTGTTTGTCTTCTTAGAGTACGTTCGGTACTTCAGGATCAAACCCTTTGGACAAACCCTGAGGCATTTGCTCTCTCTCTTCTTGGATGAAAGAGACAGCGGACCTCTAATCTTGACTCATATTTATCTCCTCCTTGGCATGTCCCTCCCAGTGTGGTTGTTTCCCAGGTCCTGTGCTCCTAAAGGCACTTTGCCTGGGGCAGGAGCACTGGTGCCCTACTCTGGGGTGTTGGCAGTAGGGGTAGGAGACACCATTGCCTCTGTTTTTGGCAGTACAATGGGGGAAATCAAATGGCCAGGAACAAAGAAGACCTTTGAAGGGACGATGACAGCTATTTTTGCTCAGATCATTGCAGTGGCTCTCATTCTGATCTTTGACAGCAGTGTGAATCTGAACGCCAGCTATGCCTGGATTCTGGCATCTGTGAGTTTGGTTTCTCTTTTGGAAGCTTACACTACTCAAATTGATAATCTGCTGCTGCCTCTCTACCTCCAGATCATGCTCATGGCATAGAAGCACTTGCAGGAACAGAGTTTTCTCCCTTCCTAGACAAAGGTACTAGAAAATGCACTGTAATGAAAGCTCAAAGCTGATCTTTTGGTACAGCAGAGAAAATTGTGGAGAACAAAAATGAAAAAGACTTATTTAAAATAAAGGTTTTGATTTGGTCTTGTTTTTACCCCTGTCAAAAACAGCCCAAATTATGTTCTAACAAACATGACTGATACGAACAGCACTTGTATTTAATAAACCAATTTAAGTTTCTTCTAGGTGCCTGTCAGAGTCCTCAGATGTGTGCCGAGACCTGATGGTTCGTTTTATGGATCTCAAAGCACAAAAGACACAGCAGGGGACAACTCAGTTTGCTTAACCAGAAATGTACCTTTAGTTAGTGCCAACCACTGCGATAGTGGGAGAGAAATAAAGAATGGTAAGAAAGAGAGAAAAGGAGGGGAAGGGGATTATGGCTACCAATGTGGAGTCCTGGAGGCCGACGATGCCTCTGGACACGAGCTTCTCCATGGGGTGATCACAAAAGTGAGCGGGGTCTCCGAAGCTTTTATAGCTTGGTCAAGGTGGGAACAAAGCGAGGGGCACGGAGCCAAAGTGGGAACCACCTGTGCTGCTCAGGAACACAGCGAGCTGTGCCTGTAACCCCAACCCCTCCCCTGCCCTCCCACTTCCACTTCCACTTCTAATTTTGCTTCTGCTTCCACTTCCCCTCCCCACTCCCCTCCCACTTCTGCTTCCCCTTCCTATTCTACTTCCTCTTCCTCTTCCCAGTCCTCTTCCTCCTGCTCTTCCTAATAATAATAATAATAGTAACATTTTAATATTTTCTCTCCTAATTTTTGTTCAATAACTAAAGGAAATAAAAACTTTATTTCTGTCTGCCTGGAGAACAGTGGATGTAGTGATGCACTTCCCATACTTGGGAAGGTGTTTCTATATACAGAAAATGTTTCAGTTTGCTGCTTTACTTATTAGGAGATTTTCCTGGAAGGTTCTGTACGTGTCCCTCTGTAATTGGCTGAGTGCCAAGAGAGAAACACCTGTTGGACCTTTCCTCTGTCTGTCAAACCCTGTAAGGTTTCCTGTTGGGAATTTTCAAACAGAAGCATCCTGGAACATTGGGTAGAAAAAGGGACAGAACAAGAGAACTGAGGGCATTTTCTCGGTGTTGTACAAGGTCTGGGACTTCCCCACACCATGCACGGTTTATATCTTTTGTTTCTGTATTGTTTTCATTCATTTATTAAACCCTTTTGAGTTACAGGACACTCCAGACCATGCTGTGTCTGGCTGTTCATTACAGCCACAAATCCAAACAGGCTGGACCCTGCGGATCGCAGGGTAAGAGCCCAACAATCCCCCTTTAAAAGTGACCTTTTAAAGTTCCTTCTGTCCATTATCTTTACCCACGTTTGCTATTAATACATTTGCAAGTGCTGACACCTACTGTTCTCATATTAGTAATTCTTCAACCTTTTTGTCCTATTGTCTACAATTTTGTGAGTTTACCTATGCTCTGTATGTAACACTTGGGGCTAATTCTTCCTGTAGGTGAAAGGGAGGGAGAACCTGTGAACTGTCCAAAGGAGAACTGATAAATAATAATCCTGTGCTCAAGTTGTCACCTGCACGCAGCTTGCAAATGCCACAAGGAAACTTACAGTGCAACGTGATATTTGACCGTGGGTTGTAAATATCACAAGGCTGTAATTGAATGGGAATCTCTGAGATTCCACGGGCTGGTTGACCTTAGGATCTTCTGGCAAATAGGTTGGTTTAAAGTGCATCAGCATCGATAAGGAAGGGAGGATGTGCTGGAAATGGGAGGGACAGGCTCTGTAGAAAGAGCAGATAAGCTGTGAGGGGCTCGTCATCCGCAGGAAATCTGGCACTAGAAAAATCTCAGCTGGTGCCAATAATAAGATAAAGGTTCTATCATTCTATAGCTGCTTTGAAAATCTATACAAATTGCTCATTACAAGATGTACAGCATGGGTTTACCTTGTTTCAGCAGGGAAGAGGAAGCACCCCTCATTTCCCCTTTCTAAAGCAGAAATAAGGCAGTTAAGACCCTTCTCCTCCACAAGGTGGGAACACAGCTTCAGCAATATCTCAGCAGCATGCTGTGTGCTGATGTACAAATTGATGTTGGCGCTGTGCTTGGAGAAGAGGAAGCTTCTCCCTGATTTTAGGTGGGCCTGCATTGCATTCATTCATTTTTGGGTGTTTGCCAGGGGAGCTGGGCAAGCCCCAGGGCAGGGTGGGCAAGGACACGGCTGTCCTGGGGGGCACGGCTGCCTCTCCCCTTCCTCTCCCCCTACTGCTTCCAATTCCACTTCTGCTTCCACTTCTGCCTTACTTCTGTCTTACTTCCATTTCTTCTTCCCCTCCTCCTTCCTCTTCCCCTCCACTGCCCCTCCCCTTCCCAATTCCACTTCCACTTCTGTCACCAAAATGACAAGTTTGTCTCACACTTAGGTAGCCTGGGGGGTTTAGCACTTCTAACTGCTCCATCCCTGGAATTAAGGAGCAGAGCTGCATTCCAGAACATTGGCATGCTCGAAAGATTTAGTTGCAGAGTAAGAGATTATGTTACTGGAAAAATAAGCTACTGAAGGGCTGTACATTTCACTCTGTGTATTTAATAGTTCTATATTTTAAACCAGAATAATGGTGTGAGACACTGAAAGCAGTTCTGGACAAACAATACAGCCTAAATCTGATGATAAAAGTAACAAAGCTCTGGGGACTTTGTAATAAAAATGTATTTTATTGCAAATACATTTCTGGCAGCAGTGATTAAACTGTACTGGATGCAGAAAAAGAACTAAAGGAAATGTTAAGAAAATGAAGACAAAGATTTATATTCACTTTTATTGACAATAAAATTGTTTCTGAGCTGGGGGTCAGTGGCAGTAGACTCTGGTGAGTCACATATTTGTGTCAGAATATTCCTGAAATGGCCATTCCTGTGTTCATCATTTGCATGACATTATTTTTCCCATAGTCAGGGTTCCTGTGGGGCTCAGATTTCTATAACAACCTTTGACAGGAGATTTTAAGTGCCAGTGGGGATTGACTGGCACTCAGAGATTTTCCTGGATGACCAAGCCCCACAATTTTCCCTGTTGTTCCCCTGTCCATGACAGCTGTTGTTCTTCCCTCTTCTTTTTATAGAATCATAGAATCATTTAGGTTGGAAAAGACTTTCAAGATCATCGAGTCCAACTGTTACAAGAAATGAAAGAACTAATTGGCGTTTTTGAAAATCTAGCATTAAGTAAAGCTGAAAGTTTAAGAACAGGTTTGATAGAGAAACTGAGAGCCCCATGATGTGTTTCTATGGAAACTCCAGTTTAAGGTTTTATCTGATGGATTCTAAAAAGGGTACAATCTGCCTCTTTTTTGTGATTGGGTAGACAGAGGAGAAATACAGCAAAATCAGTGTTGCAGTGATCTTTGGAAAGATAGTTAATGAAGTGCTTCAGGATGAAAACTGCTGCATAAATGAAAGGTGACATTTCTGTCTTAATCACTGCCTTTAATGATGAGATTTTTAGGACAGATTGCTGGAGAGAAGCTGCAGCTCAGCAGTCAAAGTACTGGTGTAAGTTTCCATTCAGCTGCTGTTGCTGTAATGTTTGATGGTTTTTACTGAGTATCCCAGCATTAACTTCTTGCTTAGAGTTGGTGAAACGATGTGGGCATTTCCAGTCCTGAGCCATCACATTTCTGACTTCCTCATTCTCTGCTGGTAAATGTCCATCCTGCAGTCCCAGAATCCCCACAGCTCTGCCAGTGGCCTCCTGGTTTCTCTGGTTGTTGTGGAATTCCAGAGTGGTTTGGCTTGGAAGGGAACTCACAGTCTGGACTGGACCAGGTCCCTCCAAGCGCCAGCCTGGCCTTGGACACTTGCAGGGCTTCAGGGGCAGCCTATGCCAGGACCTCCCCACCCTCACAGGGAAGAATTTGTTCCCAGTATCCCATCCAACCCTGCCCTGTGTCCGTGGGAAGGCGTTCCCCGTGTCCTGCCCCTGGTGGTGCTGCAGCAGCCCTTGCACAAAGCTGAGCTAACGAGGCCCAGGCTGCACAATTGATTCATCGCATCAGAAGTGGAACGTGCTGGTCAGAGATGAAAGCTGTGATTCACTGAGCCCTTGTGCTATTTCTGTCCGTGCTTTTATTCACTTGATTTCACTTTCTTAATCAGCACAGATCAGTTCCCAGCCTTAGGATTCATTATGCACCATCTATTCATCCTCACTTTCTAGCAGATCTTTCAGCAGTACGCATTCTCACTTCATCAAGTTGGAGTTCAGAAGTCAGTGGCACCTTGTGCTGGCTGTGCTTAATTCCCTCACAATTCCATGGCCATACAAATGGCTTCACTGGCAACAGAGCATATGCTCATGTTTACAATTGGTTGAGACTGAGACATCTTCATCTTTGTCTTCTAATATTGACTGCTAGAGCAAATGAAATAACTCATGTATTCTTACTTGTGCTCTAATGAGTTCAGGAACTATTAGACTCTTTTACACCAAGCATAGGTTCACTCCTGGTGCTTTAAATAGAAGATTAATATGAAAAAGAGCAGAAATTTATTTCCATTTTAAGGAATTTGCCTTCTTCCCATCTCCTCAGAAAACTCAGAGCTACCTGCGGTTTCTTTCCTCTTGATTTGGCTCTTCATCTTCTGTTGAACTATTTGCCATGTGTGCTGCTTCTTTCCTTTGGGGAAATACTGTTGCACAAGTAAAATGTGGAATATAATGTAAAGAGCACTGTTTCCAACTGCAGCTACTAGGCAACCCTAAAGTTCAGGATTTTTCATTCTGACACAAGTGTTTGATACTGGAAATGAAACATTTCTGCTTTGGCTCCTTTGATTTGTTCCTTTAAATAGATTGAGTGGAGTACACCAGGTGTTTGGAGCTCTAGCACAAAATAAAAGGAGAAATTAATAAGGGTTTAGATGATTTTAAAGATAGTGAGAGTGGTTTAATGGGAGAAAAATTTACTTTCCCCATTGTACAAAAGCAAACAGAAACAGGCTGGTGCCAGCAGCTGAACAATGTAAAATAATGACTGTCTTTGTGAGGCTGTTCAAACCAAATGACTGAAATTATCCCAATGACGTGTTCCCAGTTCAAGAGATAGAAATGAATTCATGAGTATCCTGCATTTCTGGCCTTCAGAATTCCACTCTCCTCTCACTTCTGGCTGCATTCTCCCCAGAATTTGGGATAGCAGAGCAGGGTTCTGGAAAGGTAAATTGCTGGCAGAGGGTTTGAAAAGGATTAATTATCACCATGCCAGGCTAGAAGAGATTTTTTTTTTCCTTCCTTGGTTTGAAATGTGGTAGCAGAGATCAGCAGCAGACTCCAGGTGAAATCTCCAACCCCAGAGGGGTGAGCTTTATCCTGCCCATTCTGCAGGTGGCTGCAGAGGAATTCTCATGGATTTCAGACATGTTCTACAGATGACTGACAAGACTCTCCTAAACAGCATCACTGATCTGAGCATCCCAGCTCAGTCTTTTGTCTTGTGACAAAAGGACCCTTCCTCAGCACCCAGATCTTCTGTTTACTCTTTGTATTTGGGGAATTATACCCACGCTGTCAGTATGGTTAACTACAAGTCCTGACTGAGCTGGAGTTGTTACAGTAATTCCAAATACATCCTGTTCAATATTCTACAGTAGAATGAGAAAGCTACAACAAACTGTTTGCCCCCCGGGGCCAGCAGTAACATTATTTGAGAAGAAAACACAAATGATTAAGCTATTATGGCCTCTGACTCTCTCTCTCCCTTGGTTGACAAGATCTGGTTGGTTAGAAGGTTAGATAAATTTGATGGCCATGTTTAAATTACAAGATAGAATGATAAACTTTCAAGAGGATATTGCTATATTTAGTAAATCTCTCTAATAAAGCACTGCCTGTAAAAGCTTTTACTCAAGCTTTCTTTAGAGCTGTCAAGACACTCTAGTCAGTGACTTTTATTGCTTGTCTCTATGCAGTGTTTGTTGAGCAGCTGATTATCTGATCATAGAACAGTTTCTGGTGTGCTTTGTGAAAGAAATATTTTATTTTTATTTCTCCAGCTTCAGCAGGACAATTTCATATTGGGTGCATCTGTTCTTATTAGTCATGGCTAAAGCAGCTTGAGGGAGCCCCACAAAGCTATATAGATTCTTTAAAAACTTCTGTGACAGATATATTGCTTTATGACTCCCCACTGGGCTGATTTTTGCTATTTTCTGAAACATATTTAGTAGAAAGCCTTTTTTAGGATTATTACAGTTAATTATTTTCCTTAAAGTAATAAGATGCTATTTTCATTTACAACATGAAAGAAGTTTGGTGTATGCATAAAACATCATAATCTGACTTCACTGCTATTTTGATGGGTTTTTTTTGGTTGAGCTAGATGAATGAGAAGCAATTATTTTTGGTATATATACAGCATGGATGTTCCTGAAAAGTGTGTGTTTTCCTTGCATTGAACTCAAATCAGTTTCCAACCATTGGACAGGACATGATTTTAGGAAAAAATCTCTAAGGAGCACCACAAGCCCGGAGGGAATTGTGCTGTAATTTCAATAAGAGTAAGAGTGAACCCCTTGGAGCCTTCTGGAGCCCTCAGGAGCCTTCTGGAGCCCTCTGGAACCCCCTGGAGCCCCCTGGAGTCCCCTGGAGCCCTCTGGAACCCCCTGGAGCCTCCTGGAGTCCCCTGGAGCTCTGCCCCATCCATGCCTCACATCCCTGGCATGGGGATTGCACCCCAGGATCGCTGCTGTTGCTGAGCAGCTGCTGCAGTGCCCCAGCACTGGGCACTGTTCCACTGCAGCTCACAGAGTGCATTAAATCTGCAAAGTGCTGCTCACTCCTCGGGCTGACAGTCTGCTCTGCCAGGCTGCATTTTCACTCCAATGTGCTTCTCCCCCCAGGAATGATGCTGTAACTGACAGCATGGTGGCTATGCTGTATGACCCTCCCAGTGCTCCATGCTCCCAGCACAAATCCATTCCTTTGCTGTCCATTCCTTTGCTGTCCCTTCCTTTGCTGTCCATTCCTTTGCTGTCCCTTCCTTTGCTGTCCATTCCTTTGCTGTCCCTTCCTTTGCTGTCCATTCCTTTGCTGTCCCTTCCTTTGCTGGTTGGTTGGTCCTCACTGATACTCCACCTGTTTGTGTCCTGCTTTGCTGCTGTCTCCAGGGGCTGGGCAGGGCTGTGAATGTCTCTGCTCACACAGCAGTTGAAGATGCATTTCCTTCAAAGCCTGCCATCCATTTCCTAAATTACTATTTTTGCTCAATTTGTGATAGACTTGAGGTCTCGTTCCTTATGAAGTTGCTGTAGAGCTCCCTGTGACTCTGGTGAGACTGGAATCAGCAGGGACAATGGGGGAAATCCCACTGCTTGCCTCTCCTTTCATCCACAGGGCTGTGCCTTAATGGCTTGCAAACTTCCTCAGCTGAAGTCATCTCGCATTTGGAAGGGATTAATGTTTCTATTTCTTGCTGTATGGATTTGTCCTTTGACTTTTTCATGTAGGTTTAAAATACAATGGAAGTGCCTGAACAGTGTGTCCACAGAGATGCCAGTTACACTGAAGTAATTAAAGTCGTGCCAGTGTTTCCACTATAAAATGCATTTCTCCAAGTGTTATTACTCGGCTTCAGTAGTTTGTTCTTGTAAACAAGATGTACACTCAGACAAATTGTTTTGAAATGTGTTTTAAATGTCCCTTTGCAAAATTTTTGAGCTGTAACACAACTGGGGAGAGACCTGAGCACTTGGCTGAGTTTTGGCTTTCATAAATCACAGAGAAATGTGTTCTTTTTCCCAGTGAAATGGTGCAACTTGTACCTAATGAGCCTCACTGCTGGTGGGGACATTAGGCTTAGCATTTGCTTCTACTGTGATTTCAGGGAAACATAAAAATGAGAAACTATTACTGTTATGCACAGATTAAAAATTCTACCTAGACCTAGGTAGGTATGGGGCATGACTGAATGTTTCCATTTTCCCCACCCCTTAATTTACAACAACAAAAAAACCTTTACAAGACTTTATGGCACTAGAGAAGTAACAAAGGCTTGAAGGAGAAAAATAATGTCAGTAGGTTAGATGTTAAAGACTATAATGCTAATGATAAATATAGCCCAATTAAACTGAGCCACAAACTTTTCCAGCAGGTTCTATCCTGCTTTAATGGCTGGGATTTACTGCCAGCAAACTCCATCTCCTTGAGACTGATATAAATAGAGACATAAAATGTCAAGCTTGACAAGTAGCATTTCATATCAGGCGTTGTCTTGCTCATTGTGTTCTCCAGTCACTGATTGTCCTTTAATACCAAATTGTAAACCCACCTTTTCAATCAGCTCCAAGCCAAATGTTCTCTATTATAGTGTAACAACCTCTGCAGTAAAAAAGATTTTGGCTCTGCTGAGCAAAGAATTTGCCCTGTGCATAACACACCCCATCTCTGGATTTCCATGTTGATTTTAAATATAATTTGTCATTATGGAGATTTCTTCACATTTCTTTTACTCTTGGGTGCAATCATAACTTTTTGATAATTGCTTACAATTAGAAAAGAATAGAAATAAGATGTACATCAGTGCATAGTTTAAACCTGTATTAAAGTTCTAGCAATTTAAGTGTGCTCTTAAAGATTTAGAGTTTGAAGAAGAGCATCTGCAGCCTGTGTAAATACCCATAAGTGTTTGGGATTATCAGAACTCTGTAAGGGGAAACTTCCCCATCTTTACATTATGGAAAACATGGAGAGAAATTCCACTGAAGAAATTTAATGAATTCAAATACTCATGTGAAAATCAGGATTCCAGTTATTGTACAAACCAAGAAGAGGCAGTGATCTTCTGTTGGATGTTGGAAATTAGAAGGGAGAAACCCTAATCCCCAGGATAAATCCACTGTTCCATGGGGGAGTGAGAAGATGCATCAATGAAGGGAACACAAGGCAGGCAAAATGCAATTCCTGAGGTGGCTGGAAGGACAAACAGATATTTTTAGACCAGGATGGAAGGGTGGAAGTGCAGAATATTGCACTGGGGCAGGACTGGGTGACTCAGCTGCTGTGGAAGGTTTGTCAGTGGAAGTGCAGTGGAAAGGAAGGTCAGAGCACAATCCAGAAACCGCAGAGCAGAGCAAGGTGAGGAAGCTGCAAAACCTGGCTGTGCCAGAGGAAACACTCAGGGTAATTACCATCCCAGTTAGTGTTACATCACTTCAGAGGATGAGGTCTGCATTTCATTTATGAATGGGATACAATCTGGAAGGGTTTGGATGTCTCTTTCTTTCAGTCACTCACACTGAATATGTAAGTGTGTGCTCACAGTGCCCTGTACCCTCAGCTGAAATGACTGCTGCTTGTTAAAAATAAATTCAAGGACAAGCAGTTGACTTCTGTTAAAAATATAAGCAACAGAGGGGTGCAGCTGTACTGGGATAGCATTTGGACTGCCATGGCCTTGATACCTTGTTCATGATGTTATAAACATTCCTTGTAAGAAATGACTCAAATACTCCTTTTTTTTCTTGAGCTTATTCTTAAAAAGAGGCTTTGAATGGGAACATTTCCTGAGTAGTAAATTCTATTTTGCCTTCGTATCTTCTGTCTCCATCTCTGCCATCTCATAAAATGTTCATTATGTTGAGCCCAAAGTGACTGACCTGAACTTTCATGGGATGATTTGAGCTCCACAACAAAGCCCAAGATCCAGGCACTTGCCTGAGCTCATAACTCTCAGCAAACCATTGTAACCTCTGAGGATCTGTAGTGCTCCTCTGAGTCTCAAAGTGCTTTGAGACTTCTGCATGTAAAACGTTGTGGAGATGTATTGTTTATTTGGTTTGTAAATATTGATGCTCAGAACTCGTTAGTATTTCTAGAATTAGGCTGTGGTGAATCAAAATGGTAATTTAGCAGTTCCTGGGGCTGCAGTTTGTGCTTCTTTTGGGGTACAAGCAGAAGAAGCTCTAAAGATACCTCAACCCAATCCCTATTTGTTTGTTGTGTTTCATCCTTATCCTCTCTTCCTTTTGGGAATTAGGACAGTGAAGTACATTTCCATGTTTCCTGAAGCAACTCACCTAAAATCTTCTACACATGATGTCAACTACATTTGGAACTAATGAAATGGAGTAGGGGGAAGTTCCTGATTTGCTTCCGTGCTTCTTTTTCCTGCCTCCTGCTCGGACAGGGTCAGCTCTGAGGTCAAATCAGGTTGCTCAAGGCTCTGTCTTGTCTGGTATTGAAATCATCCCGTTTCGGAAGGGTCAGGGGACAGAGCAGGGGGGAAAGGAAGGTTTAAATACGATCCATTTCTGGCTGCGGTGTTTCTGTTCCAGGAGGGATCTCCCCGAATCCGACACAAGAGGGAGTTTCAGACTTGCCTATGGCGGAACAAAGGCGGCACCAAAACGCGCGATGAGCGCTGCTGCCCAGACCGGTTCCTTCACATAATCCCAGTTCAAAGCACTTCGTGCCCCCGTGTCCATTGCCCCAAACCCCAGGCTGAGGCCGGCAGAGTTGTTCCCGTCACTGCTGTATTTCAGCTGTGGGGTCTTTCGGGAGGAGCTGTTTCCTTGTGTCCCCATGGCTGGGTTTAGGCGGACTGCTGTCACTGAATCGCACTTGTTGGTAATCTCTGCGGTAAAGGTGCCGGCTCTTCCCGCTGGGCAGCTGAGGAGCCTTTGGAACAGGCGTGGCTGCCATCCTGTCACCCCAGGTTCGCTCTGCAGCCACTCTAAGGGAACACAGCGGGAGAGGAAAAACATCTGGGGGTGCGCAGGGCTGAGGAGCCTCCCCCAGCACGGGCACGGCTGAACTTCCACCCTGGAAGAGGAGATGCAGTCCCCCGCTGTTGGTCAGGGGTGCTTCCCACCCTCTGGCCTGCGGGAATCAGTCCCAAGGCTTAACCCAGTGAGAGGCGAAATAATACTGGGCAGGACTAGAGGGCCTTTTGGATGCTTTCATTAAAACCATCAGTGTGGGTAGAGTGCCCAAGGGTTCCCGCACACCGCCGCTGCTCCCAGATTCCACACGGGGAAGGAAAAGGTGGTTGAGGAGCTCCCACCCTCACGGGAGTCAGCGGGAATAGGTCAGCGCCTCACAGGCAATCGGACAAAGCAGTGAATGCCAGACCCTCACAGTCTAGGGGGACACTGCTCGAATTCTGTCAGTCGTGGCGATTCCTGAAAAGAGGTCAGGAGAGTCTCCTCCAGGTCCTCCTCTTCCAGGGGTGCAGTATTTGTTTCACCTTTTTAGTCCAGCTCGTTGTTTTAGGGGTCTTTTCTGTCCAATTTTTCGTCCCATGTGTCCCGTGTCGCTCTCATTTGCATATGGGCCCTTAGGCCGTCCTTCCCCTCAGGTCGCGGGTGCCATTTTGGGGAGCGGCGGAGGCGATTTCCCCACGGGACGGGTATGGCAGTGAAGGTGGGTACATGGAACAAATAACAGGAATGGAATTAACAGGAATGGAATTAACAATTTGAAACTTGGGGCAAACAACAGAACAGTCCAACTAGGCATAACAATGGATTAACCAGGATTTTAGCGTTCAAAACTTGGGTTCTTGAAATGGTTTTCCACAAGAGGGAGACCCAGGGATGAACGTCAGACGGGTTTGTGGCCTTGAAGTGACAAGCCAAGTAAATGATGCTGATTGATACTGAAAGGCTGAGCTGTGAGGAAGCCAGGAATGGGTTTGCTCTTCACCCTTCAGCTGAAACTGTTCCCCATTTCTGGGTGCTTCCAGCGTGCTCAGGAAGGTCACAAACTTAAGGGCCGACTTTGAAAGTTATTCTGAGCAATTGACTATGAAAACAGGGCTGTTATTTATTCTCCTGCTAAAATTATTTGTGCAGAGAGCGAGACAGAGCACAGTTGTATCATGCCAGCCACCTTTGCTGGTTCTCAGCTGCAAATTAAAATGAAAAAAAACCCAGAGCAACTTGAGTTTAAGTGAATTTGAAAAACTTCTCCTCAGGATGCAAATAAGGAATAAAGGCAGAAGTCTGTCTCTACAGATTGTCTCTGAAGCAGCAGATCCAAAAAGGGGCCTGTATTAGTAAAAGCTAACTGCTTTTCATCTATTGTAAGGCTGCACTCTTCTGGAAAGCCTTCTGGCTGAATGATACATTCACTTATGTTTAACCAGAAAATCCATTAGAGGCACAGAACAGATCTTCATTTCAGATTGTGTGGAAGGAAATCAAGGCTGAAACACCAAGAATGTGTGGCAGAAGTTTAAAAAAGCTAAGTTAAAGGAGGCAGATTAAGGAATTCAAAGAAGTATGAAATGATTCAAAGGCCAATGGAAGGCTGTCATGAAAATAGAATATTTCTGATGACCTATGCATTGTTCTGCAGTCCTTATTCACATTGTCAAATTTTGGGAACACCACCCTGTGATTAGTTGGGACCTGTGTAAGTTCTCCTGTGCTCTTTTCCAGGGAGAAGATGCTGCCTTCTTGGACATACGTGGGGAACAGCTCTTTCTGAAGGCCTTTCTCCAGTTCCTCCCTGGAATTCTGCATCATGAAGGGGACTTGTGTCCTTAACAGCATGAGTAGGCTGCACAGTTTGCTACGAGGAGTAGCTGTGAGCTCAGGAAGGTCTCAATAACAAACACTTCTGTTTTCATATGGACACAAACATAATTACTTTCAGCTTAAGTGCCCTTCCTGCTTAAACTACTCACTTCATGTTGTTTTAGGAGAATGGTCTTACATATCTGTCCTAGGTTACAATGTAAGATGTGCCCACAGTATGTATTCTATCACCACCCTGTTGGAACCAGCTGGGGCAGTGTTTCCCTTGCCCCCCTCCCTCTGGGCTATCTCCTGTTCATGGGCCATCAGCGCCTTGCCCATGGCTCACAGGTAACTCCCTCTGGGTGTTATCTCTGTTAATGGGCAATCAAGGACCCATTGTGTGACTCAGAGAATGAGATCAGCCCATTGGGAGATGCTCTGCCCTTGGGAGGAGCCAAGCATTCCCACCTGGATATAATCTGGGACAGCAGAGAGGGCAGGGGCCTGCTGGACTCCTGGAGGACCAGAACTACCAGACCTTTCTGTGGGATCACTGCTTCAACAAGACCACTTCATCTGGACTGCTACCACCACTCTAACTAACAGGGTGTCAGGTTGGATAATTTTCATTTATTTTATTTCACTTGTATTCCTCCTATTAAACTGTATTTTCTGACTTGGAGTCTCTCACTGGTTTCACTTTCAAAGCAGCACAATATCGAATGCAAATGATACTCCTTGAGTGTCATCTCAATCCTTGACACCAAAATCATATTTCTCTTGCGTGAAAATGAGTGAGTTTATTTCAGGTTAAGTCTCACTATTGCTACTCTTGTATTAGTATGAGGTTCTGCTCTGTGGGAAGGAATTGGATCCTCCTCTAGAGCCATGCTCAGTGTGTGCATGCAGCGGGGTTTGTGGGCACATGGGAAGGGTATGGCCCACCCAAAACCTTTGCTTCTCTTCTTTGCCTTCATTTAACAGCACAGCATCTTTAACTGTCCACCCTCACTTTTCTATAAAGGCAAATAACTTCCTGTGTTTATTTGTAATACATCTAATGACAAAAAAATAAGTGCTCTAAACATTTTAGAAATTCTCATTTTAAAATGTGAGGCATATTTTAGAGAAAAGCCTGCACAGATTCTGTGGAAAATCAGTTTGTGAGATTTGTCTAAAGCATTCTGTAACTCTGCAGTCAGTGCAACTCAACATCTTTTCTCTTTGTTAAAGAGAATGCTCAAATCCATTAGTTAATTCAAGCTGAATAAACTCTGTGGTGTGCCAAATACTATAAAAGGGAATATTGAATTGTTCCTTGGAAAGGCCCCTGGGATCTGTCATGTCCATTCAATATTTTTTTACTAAGATGCAGATATGCTCCTGTGTCTTTATGAACCATCATAATGTGAGGTTTGTTCCATATGACCAAGTAAGAACATGAGCCTGGTGCTTGCTCAGCTGACAGCACTTGGTGAATCCAGAGATTGTGCTGTGAACTGCAAGGTCCTGAGTTCAGGTTCATCCTGCTGCTGACACAGCTCTGTGTGTGGCTTTGGGTCTGTGACCTCCTGCTGCAGCAGTCCAGAGCAATCCATTGCCCTTGGAGTTATTCATGGCACTGCCACTCCAGCTCAGTCCTGTGGCGTTTCAGAACCACACAGAGCCCAGCTAAAGGGCCTGGAGTGAAAGCAAACACGGGAGTGCAGGGGGTGTGCCTGGGACCCCGGGGTGCTGGGAGGCCTCCAGAGGTGAATATTCACATTTATCTAACTGATAAGGCCCCATCATGTCATCTGTTTGTAGGACAAATCCATCTTGGCTTGCTGCTTCTCCTTTTGGCCACGTTCTGCTCAGCCTGAGACAAGGACTCTGAGGACTGGCACACCCCTGGCCCCAGCTGTTCCTCTGGTAGGGAAGAGCTGCTCTGCAGCCTAGCACTGGGAAGCACAGCTGCAGGGACACTTCACAGGTATGATTTCTCCATGTTTAATTTATGCTGCCTGCATTCAGATAGTGAAAGATCATCCAGGGAGACCTTTTTGCCATTGGAATAGCAATGCCTTTTCTTTCCAGCCTTCTTTGTGCCTTTGGAAACTTCCTGCTATTTTCTGTGACTGTGTGCTACCTTTATATAACCCAGGTAATATTTCACAAGCATTTCAATGGACAATGGTGCTGTCAAGGACTGTGGTGCTGCTTCTCACATTATATTGCTAAGCAACATACAATACAGCAGCATGATACCTTCTGCAGTTGGTAAGGAGTCAAGCTCCAATATTCAGTGAAATTATTCTGATCTACTTTTCCGTTACACAAGAATCCACTCGTTTCAGCACATAAAGATTTGTATAAATAGTAACAAAATCGTACAAAAGTTAGACATTTTTGAGGGTTTATTTTTAATGTCAAGAGTTAAATGTTTATGTGTTAATATTTTTTCCTAATTACCCCCAGAGAAGTTGGTCTTGAGGTTGTGTGGCTTTTGCTGACATTGTCAAGACTTGCTTTTATCAAAATACCAGTTAAGTAAAATGCTTCATCTTTGAGGTTTGTTTGCTTACCTGCTTAAAATTACAGATGTGCAGGAATACCTCACTCAGCATGGACCAGCTTGAGGGCAGAGAGAAGATGTCAAATCTCTGTTCAGATCAACACAGATATTTCATAACATCTACCTGAAATACAGACCATAATATCTGATAAGGTGGAATCTCAGTTCTCTCATGTATTCCAAACTCCTCTGTTTAAAGCCAAGTTAATGATGAATTTGAAAAGATCTGATCACTTTGTAAATTCACATTTGACATTTCATAGTGGAGATCATTTTTGTCAGCTGATCTCACCTCATCTCTATAGAAACAGGTGCATTTTTTTGTTTATATAGATATTTTAAATAATTCAATAGGACCATCACTCACAATGTCAGCCTCCTTTGAAGGGGTCTCTCTAAAGAGTTTCAGTAGACCCTGAGAGGGGAATTGTGGCACCTGGAGATTTAATGAAGCCTTTCCTGTGAGTTATTTCCCACTGGCTTTCAGCAGCCCTTCCACTTGCTGGGTCTGGGTGAGCAAAACTCTCATGTAGTTGCTATCAAGGACTGTTTCAACATTTTACTCTCAACAGTAGCCACTGTGATAGGGATCAAAGGAGACTTTGTATTCATCTTTTATCTTAAAGGCTTGGAGCATGAGGTCAAATTCAGAGTTATTGTCAGTAATGAAATCACGAACTGTGCAATATTGAGCAAGGCAGGATCAGCAAAAGCAGCCGTGTGGAACAGAAATGATTTAGGTGCTTCCAGGAGGGACTGCTGGGAACAGCTGGGCTGATGTGGTTGGGAGGGAAGGATTTGGGACTATGAAAAGCTGTTTCTCAAGGAAAAGCTTGATCCCCATGGAGGTGGTCTCCCCTGGCTGCTGTGGGATGTGTGGGTGGGAATGCTGCTCCTCCAGCAGCCACAACAGTGCCAGGACCTCTCCTTTCCATGGGTGCCAAGGTGCCCACTGTGCTGGGACTGCCTGAGAGGGAGGCAAGGCCTGTGTCTGGGAAACTTGCTTCTTCCCCATGCACCTTTGTTTCCACATCTCAATTCTAAAAAGAGAGGCTGAATTTTGGGGAGCTGTATACCTCTGGAGGGGTACTTAGCACTCCAGGTGGCATATGGAAGAAAATACAGGCTTTGAGGATAATAACAGTGGGTAGGGGGTGAAGCAGAGCAGCTCAGTGTGTGAGAAATGGTCTTCACTGGAACAAGAGCACAGTAAACAGATTGGCTGATAATGCTGAATACCAGGCAATTTCCTTTTAAATTAGCAGATGGGAGGGAAAGGAATATAAAAGGAAGTAAGAGAAAGAAAGAAGCTAATGATGAATGTTGAACGGGAACAAAATGTTGCCAAGACATCACGAGAGAATGAAGAATTGATGAAGAAAGGGAAATTAAATTGGTGCTTGATACAGGAGCTCAAAGAGCTCCAGTGTCTGAGGAGCTCTTTATGGGATCCTGGGACAGATGTGTTTTACTGACATGCCCCTTGTGGCTGCAGGATTGGACACGGGGAGGATTTTGTGCTGCTGATAAAAACCTGCAGCAGAAGAGAAGCCCAGGAGGGGATCTCATAGTCTGTGCAGCCTGAAAGGCATTTCTGAGCATCAGGCAAAGCCAGCTTCATCTGACACTAAAATTATTCTATCAAGTGATGGGAACTGATTATAGAAATTTGTTGTATCTCCTTGTCAGAATAAGCAGGCAAACGAGGACACAGCTAAATCAGATAAAAGTAGGCTGCTAAAAAGGAGGGGGGAAAAAAGAATACTTTAATTCTTCCAACCATTCTAATAATTTTAGTTAGAACAAAGCTGGGAGCTTGGAGAGTCTGGAGTTCTAATATTGGCCAGGGAGAGGTGGACACAGATGTCTGAACAGTCAACAGCATCAGCAGCTGAGTCTAAAGCAGTTACACACTGCAGCAAGTCAGACTTGATACAGAAAATGAAAAGGTTAATGAAAAGTGGAAGAAGCTTTACACACCTTACTGGAGTTTCTAGAGGAGATGAGATATACAGGAAGATCAGGTATAAATCCCAGCATGTTCCACCAGGAAAGGGGATCTGGAGTGAGTGGGTAAAATAAGCAGAGACAGTTGGATATGGAAATCCAACTGTATCAATCACCTGCATACAGAGAGAGAAACTTGTATATTTAATTTGGGTTAAGTAGACTAAAATGTTTTTCTTTTGTTTCTTGCCTTTGTAGCTGTATTGCCTAAAATGCTGTAAGTAAATGTTAATTTGATTTGACCTTGATCTATGCTGAGCTAAGAAGTATTTCAGGGTAAAGGGGAGAAGCATCTCTCACCTGAGGGCCAGTCTGTGGTGAAAGGATGAATCAAGAGGATGGGATTCCTGAAAAACTGTTCCAGATTCCCAAAATACTCTGTAGGAAAGACAAAGGATAAACCTCAGATGGACTAATTGGAGAAGTATTGTAGGAGTCAGGAAAGGAAGTGCAGGGCAGGTGATTGATTAGTCAGGTTTTTTTTGTTCATCAGCATAACGAATAGCAGGTCTGAACCTGCCAAGGATACTGAGATGAGCATTTATTTTCTGTCTTTTCACCTTATGTTTCCTCTTCCTGTTGATTTCAGTGAGGTTTCAGATTTTCTAGTCAAGTCTGAAATGAGATTTGCTGGAAGTACTTCACACCCACACCAATATCTCAACAATTCTATGGAAACTGGGTTAAAACTGGTTTCCCTGTCAGGTATTTCGATCTCTTTCTGGGGGCTTGGCTCAGGCAGAGCTAATTGAGTAAGAACAGAGACTGTGTTCTCATAGTTTTATTCTGCCTAAAGCAAGGGAGAATATTGAAAAAGTGAATGTGAAACCAGAAGTCACTGGACAATAAAAAGGAAGACTGACAGTAATATCCCAGAAAGAGATATTATAAGCTTTTTTTTTTAAACCAGAAACAGATTAGAAACCCTAAGAAAGAATAAGCCATCGTTTATCTTGGGTTTCACTTTCCAAGTGACAGCAACAAACAAAAGTTAGCTCAAAACCTTTGCATTTTGCTGGGGGAGTTTCACATAACACAGGAGCCCATATGGAGTAATTTAGCCTCAAACAGCCAGTGAAATGAAGAGGCTGCTTGATCTGGAAGGACAACAATTGGCTGAATCTCTAAACTGGAAGGGAGAGAAGGAGGGAAAGACAGGAAACAGCAAAGGAAGGAAAAAAGGAGCAGGCTCAGGGCAGAGAAACTAGCAGCCTTTGAGTGCTCACACTGTGTTTTAATGCAGCAGCTTGGTAGTGCCTAAACACTAGCTGGAATTTTTTCTTCTTTCTGAGTTCCATGTATTTCTGGAGAGAACCTGCAAATGGAAAGGAGTCCAGCATTTCTATACTGTAATATGGATGTATGAGAATAATCTACTGCTCTGTGGACATCAGCATTTCAGAGGATCTGGATGTCAGTTTTTTCCTCAGTTACATTGAGTATGGCACTGGTCATACCTGGAAGATGGAAGAAAAGATGATATTCAACATAAAAAAGGATTAGAAATGCTTCACCAGGGCTACTTTTCCAGCAGACACTGTTGGGGATTTAGTAGTTTATTTGGATTGTATTTCTTTTAGCCTGGACCTTCACAGAAACATCAGGTGGCATTTTTGTCCATGTTTCATGGCTCTGCATGTGATTTCCCCTGTGTTGCTGTGCAGTAAGATCCCTCCAGAGCTGCATTCACTATGAATTTATCTTGGTGCAAGAAGGAAAGATGAGTAAACTTCAATGGAGTTTACACTTGTAAGATACTGACCCCATGTTGTATCCAAATATTTATATGAGTATTTCTCTGAATTGCACTTTCTATGGGCACCTTGATTGGAGTTTTTATTACTGATACATTGATCTTACACCTGTTTGTTGTACCTCATTTCCATAACATGGCAGCAAAGAGAAATGCACTCTCCAGGGCTGTCCATCCACTGAGGCAGCACACACTGATCCCTGGGCATCCGGAACGTGAGCAAAGCTTTGCAGAGTTTTTCAAAAGAGCTGAGAAAACAGCAAATGCTTCTTGTTCCTGTTTCTAGGAGACAACTGCAGGAACACAGTGAGGAATCTGTAGAGTCAGCTGGGATCCAATCTCAGCAGACAGCTCGGTAAATTGGGCACAGAACTCTGGGTGTTGCAGACCTTTTGTTATTTCTGCCCAGGAGTCAGTTTAGGTTTATTTTCCTCCATTAAACTGCCAGAAGGGTTGTACTAAACAAGCCCAAAGGCATTTTCCTCAGTCTGAAGTTTACAGTAGCAGGAGGCAATGTTATATTCTAGTGACCCTGAAAGAATGTCCTGATGTTATTATCAATTTTTGGGGTCTTTGAAATATTGACTACATTTGATTGTTGGCATTTTTCACGGTAGAATATTTAATCTGTGCTCCTTTCATGGCAGTAGTTGTATTTTCTATAATTACTGCGGAGCATTTTGTTGTTTTCTTTTCTTTAGAATTTTGTTTGTTAATGATTACAAGATTTAGTAGTTTGTGGCAGAGATTTAAATAGAGATAAAAAGGCTCAGTCTGTTCAGCAAATGGCTTCTGAAGGCAAAGGGAGTTCAGGGAGGGCCGTGTTTTGGGCATGTACCAGTCACAGAACTGCTCTTCCACCAGAGAACATTCTGATACACCAAACTCCTAATGGTTCACAGCACAGAGAGCACTGAGGGAAGGTGTGACAGGAGCCAGTCCTTGCACTGGTATCCTGGGGAATGTCTTTCACATTGGTTCTTTCTCCAACACTGATCTTGCAGCTTTTCACACTCCATTTAATCATTACACCCTTTTTTTTTTTTTTTTTTTTTTTTGCATATGCTTTTTCTCTGTGGTGGAGCTTTGCTGAGTTCTGGATGAAAAGTTGCCACCTCAGATGTGTGATTAGAGCACCACCTTCTTCTGAAAATTAAGATAAAAGCCTGCTGACTTAGTAGCAGGAGCATTTGCACAGATAGACTCCTCATAGCTGGGGCTGCTCTGCAACTGGGGCCTCCTGAAGATCCCAGTAATATTTGACCTCTCTAAATGAAATGGTTAAACTGGGAAGAATCTCTTGGGGAGAGTCTTCCCCCCCAGTATGAAGTAACCAAGGCTGCATCGTTTCCAATTGTGCCTGTGACATATTCAAGCACATTTCTAAGAGCTGTAGTTCAGCTCAAGCAGCAAAGCAGCACAAAAGGGCTTTGGCACGAACTTTTGGAGTCGGATGATCCCTGCACTTGCTGTCCAGGGCAAGATAAGCTGCATCTCAATGCAAACAGCCCCAGCCACGAGCAGTGACTTTGAAAATGTGCCAGGTAAAGCCAAAGAAACTGAAGCTGGCTACTGGGCACGAATTGTTATTCAGCCCTCACAAAAGAGGAGGCTTTGACAACACCCCCGGTAACCTTGGCAAAGGGTTTTGTTAAGCAGGTCTGTGCCTCGCTGGCTTTTCAACCCGCAGGCATTGATTGCTCCCTCCTACATGGGAATTTGTGTTCTGGGAAGGGCTGGGTGGTGGCAGCAGCTGGGGCATCACGCTGGGCTCCCTTCAGCCGCCTCCAGCGAGCCCAGCCCGCTCTGCTCCCAGGGAAAAGCAGCTGACACTGCTCTCACTCCTTCTGCACAGAGCCAGCCCCAAGGGTTCTGATGGCTCCTGGTTGAATCACAGGATCCTGGAGTCACTGGGGGTGGAAAAGATCAGCAAGTCCAACATGGGTTTCTCCCACAGTGGGATACTACTGAGGATGATGGGTTATCTTCTGGATGAATGGGATATTATTTTGAAGAATGGAGTGTTGTTCTCACAATGTCTCTTGGCTGCACTTCTTTATGCAATATTTCCACTTACTTTTTTCCTATAGATCTTTAGGCACCTGGTAGAACAGGAAACAGGCTTTTTATAGACTCTGCTGGCTGTGTTCTATTGCTACTATACATGAAGTGGGGAAACCTGCTCCAAACAGACCTACAAAGGAAACCCTTTCCCCTGAAATAAATCCAAGACCAGTTATATCACCACGTGTAAACTCCAAACTTAGACTGTATTGCTTAATCTGGAAATAAGCAACTACTTCATGATAAAGATTCAGTGCTGATCAGTGTGGCTGATAAAAGAGAGATGAGGTGATTCGCCCCAAGCTTTACAGCAAACCAGAAGCAAGAGTCATCTTTCTTGTTTGCAATTTCATATTATGGTGTAAAATAAATGCCAATGTGAGTGATGATTCCATCTGTTACAAAAAGACATAGGAGTTAGGAAGTAGCAGCTCCCAATTCCTCCAGCATGAAGTCTGACATATTGAGCATGACTGGAGCCTGGGACATAAAAGATGCTGAAGCAAACATCATGCAGCCATTAGGCAATTAGATAGAAGTTCTTTTTCTGTCTCCAAACCAGCTCTTGAGGGGAATGCAGAGATGCTCTGATTAGACAGTAAAAGAAGACATTCAATTTCCATTGCCATCCAACAATTTCTATATTCCTTCCTTGAAGAGTCAGCTTTCCAAAAGTCTCCATTTTGTGTTCCACTTCACCTCATGGGTTTTGCAGAGAACATGCTTGCTGGACTTCTCTTTCCACGCTCATTAGTTCAGTGTGCTTGGCTCATTTCCTAGGATTTGGTCTAGCACAGCCTCTGACCATCCAGCCATTTGTCTGAAAATCATTTTCCTCTTCACTTCTGCAGTTTTCCTTTCAGTGCCTGAGCAATTAAAATCCCGAGTGATCAAAGCCCTGGTCTTCCAACTGTCCCTTGTTTTTCACAATCATGGCATGAGCTCCTTTGCCTCACTGCATGAGCTGAGTTCCAACAAAGAAGGTATGACAATTGCTCAATTGTTAGCAGTTGTGAAGAGTCTTAGCCAAAATATTGACATCATTCTGATTTGCACATTAAGAATTAATTTTTACTAGGTCTAACTAGAGATTAGCAAATCATTTGGATGTCATTAAAATCAAGTTGGTTGTCTCAAAAAATCATTGAGGTCTAAATAACGATTGCTTTTCACTGTCCTTTCTTAATTTCTTGATCTTAGCTATTCTGTAGCATTCCTGGATTATTTCTGACTCTCCACAAGGAAAGATTTCACAGGTGTTTATTCTTTTCTGGCTCTAAATTGTCTCTATTATGTATATGCAGCATCTGTTTCACGGCAGAATACAAATTGTTTCTCTGTATATAATTTGTCTTGACTCAGATGTTCCTTGCAGAACCATGGGTTCCTTTACGTCGTCAGTCCTGATTCTCCAGGCATTTTTAGTCCCTTGTGATCGAGGAGTCAGTGAGTCACAGCCTGTGTTTGTCTATCCCCACACCCGGGGGTACAGAGCAGGCAGATGATACCTGCCCAGGCCTCCTCACCCCCAAAGGGTCTCCAAATCCCTCCCAAACCCACTTTTGACAGCCTGGAGGGATGCAAAGTCTCGGTCAGAAGTTAGGACACATTTTTCCATCAGGCACCGATGCTGGCCCGTGGACATGACCCAGAGCAGGTGGAGCAGTGCTGACAGGCTGTGCCATGTGCCTGCAGTCACCGAGTAGGTGTTTTTGTGGGGAAGGTGGAAAGAGGGAGGGTTTTTTGTTTTGTCAGCGAGTGGGAGAAGTATTGAAGTTGTAAAGAACATCGGGAGCGTAGGGTGCGAGGGGGGGAGAATAGAGGGTTTGCAGCACTGTAATTTCCCCCGGGGCACAGATCTCAGAACAGCATTTAGCAGGGGCTACAGACTGTGTAATACTTAAAACAAATAGATGGAAATGAGTCTTTCTTCTATTAATATGGCCTAGCCCTCAGGAACAGCGTTAAAATGGGTTTGCAAGGCACAATTACCGCAGAGTCCTGTCAGGCTGCCGTTAATTCCTCCAGGCAGAGAGCTCGGTGTTTTGCTGCCTTCAGCCAGCCATTCATTTGTCCGCCCACAGCCCGGAGCCCCCGGCGGCTGCGGGAGCTCCGGGAAGGGGGAGCTGCTGAGGCAGGAGCCTTACCCAGGCCCCAAATATCAGCCCCTGCCCGCCTCGGTGCTCTGGCACCGGCCACGGCGAGCCCAAAATGCGCTCGGGCTGCTCTGGGTGTTCAGAGCCGTGCTTGCCCTGGATTCTGTGAAAAGCGTTCTTTTGAAGCGAGGTATGTTTTGGTGCCTTAGCTGGAGTGTGGAGGAAAGAGTTTGAGTTGTGGGTTCAGGGTAAAATTGATCCTGAAAGCTAGATTTGAAGAGTTATTTCAGGATTGTTGTAACGGCAATATGAATTTACCTTTCGGAGGCACAGGTTGGTTTAGAGTTGCACTTCGATATGTTTTTCTGTTATTTTGTGGACATGTCTTCAGAGGAAATGAAATTTTTATTCCTTAGCCAGGTGGTGGAGTCTTCCTCCTCAGCCCTTGTACCGTATCATTTATCCAAGGAGTTCAGAGCATGAAAAACTGGGAGGTTTTGGGTCCTTTCCTGTTAGATAAGATATATTTCAATGTCACTCTCACAGAAGATTGAGGCACAGGCAGCAATTGTGAGTTACGAGAGGTCTCCGGGAGGCAGTGGCAGACCCAAGGAGCAGAGTGAAGGTGACCTGACTTGCGCTGCTGCGATCTGGCTGTCAGCTGATACGGGCTCTGTGAGAGGCTCTGGTGTCATTTACCGTCCGAGTCCAGCCAAGCTGGGACTCGTCCTTCAGCTCCTTTGCAGGAGCTTTTCCAATGCCAGCCTAGCCGAGCCCGGGCTTGGCAGAGCAGGGAAATGCAGGACAAGGTCCCCGGCCAAAGGCTGCTGCTGCAGCAAGTCCCGAGCGCCCGGCGCAGAGTCCCGGGGCTGCCTCCCGGCCGGGCACGGGCTGGGCTATTCATTCTGCAAACAGCCTCCTTCCTCTCCGTGCCAGCCCCAGGGACACGGGGGAACGGGAGTTTATTATAAACCGAGTGAAGGAGCAGACTATTGCTGGAGGAGATCCAGGGTTATAAAAGATTGGAGCGGGGGGCGGGGGGGAGGAGGAGGGAACAGGACATAATTTGTGTTTGTGCCTGAGGGGGTGCAGACCGGTGGCTTCGGCGAGGCATTCCCCAAACCCTCAGGACCTCCGCCTGGTTTTGGTGGGATTTTGTGCAGTGCATCCCGTGCTGTGTCAAAGCCCACTTACTTTTTATTGTATCAATCATCCTCTTTATGCAGCACCACGACTCGGAGAACGCTTGCAGGTCCTGTTCTGAATGAGCTGCGCTCGCTGCCAGCTCAGCCTAGTTACTGCTGTAACTTAGTCTGGGGGATGGGAGAAAAAGGTTGCTGCTACTTTAAATATAATGCATTAAGAGGATGCTGGAAAAAGGCCTGCATGCTGTAATACCCAGCCATCGAGTTGGAAAAGGAGCCAGATGTAATACAAAAGAAGAAACACAGCCTCTTATGGATGCTGCACTAATTCATAAATCAGGTGAATCAGCTTAGGCAACTGCTGTGTTTTTATGCCTCTGCTGCATGGAGAACTGCATGCTGGATGCTTTTATTTGAAGTAATGGAACCAGATAATCCTTTGGACCAGGACAACTCCAATGGTAAGAAGTAGAAAACGTAGAAGAGAGAGGGAAAAAAAAAAAGGATAATGAGAGTGTCTGAGTTACCCATCCTGCTAAAGGCACAGGGGTAGGCATGTGTTTGTACTGTCTTCTGCATGGATAAGTGGAAATGAATGTGGGAATGTGCTTCACAAGAGCTTAGAAATCCCTCTGTTTACAGGGTCTGGAGACAAACATGTAGTAGGCTGATACAGGGAGATATTTATTCTACTGGAAGGAGCAGGAAGCAGGCAGAATTAACCTGTCTCCTGAGCAGTCTGTGCAGAGGGATAAGGGACCTGTGCATTCCAACTTACTCAGTGTGGGGGGCTTTTTGCCACTGAGAAAAGAATGGAACTTTGTGCCTATTGTGCTGTCAGATGTAGCATTTCTTTATCTGCAGAAAGCTTTCCTACAGGCAGATGCATGAGTAATTTACTTAGGAGGATATATTTAGCCAAGGACCACATAAATTCACCCTGGAATTAAAGTCCATGGTTAAAAATGCAGCTATTCCATGGATTTATAGCATTCCACATGCTGATGTTCTGCTATCCAGTCTATTGGAAAGCACACAAAAAAGCATAAATTGAGGGGAAAAGTTGTTTGCAAGTCTTATTTCTCTGTTAGTGGAGAGAATTGGCTGCATTGAGGACAACAAAGTATTCATGTTTATGAAAACAATTTCAGATGGTGATTTTTGGAATAAATTGATTCTCAGCTGTTTAATATGGATTCGGTATATTCTGACTACAGCTTGAAATCCACCAAATATTCCACTTCTAAAATAAATATTATTCAGGAAGTAGTTATGGATTTCCCACAGCATATTCTCTGCTGATAAACAGAGCTTCAAGTCCCACACAACTGCAGTGTTAATATCACAGAGACCTAAAACTGTGTGGAAAGAATGTGGTTAAGGGAATGAAGTAACATTTAAACTATGTGAACAGTTGACTGGGCAGATATAAGTGGGCAGCACTGCTTTACTTGGGGCTCTGTGCCCTACTGAAATCGAATTTAAAATAATCAAGGGCAGATTTCAGTGGCGTTTCAAATGATGATATTTACATGAAGATACTAAGAAGGGAGTTTCACACTTATTTCTCTTTTCTGTTCTATTTCTTACGTAGTTGTATGAATTCCTCTCTAGAAGAACAGCGTCTACCTCTCATGGCTCATACCTCCTCTTAGACCACTGAGAGACAGAATTAAATCTCATTTTCTTTACAGCAGAAAGTTCTAGGATTTTCAGAGAAGTGCATGCATAGTTTGGGCTGACATTAACAAATGCATAAGCAGGTGTTCTTGCCCATCCCAGTGTTAGAATTTGGCCTTTAGGAGTCACTGAGAGTGTCTGGGTTCTGAGGGAAATACAAGTTTGACTTAATTTTCTCTAGTATGTTAAATTTCTTGCTAAATTTAGAATGCATAGTTTCAGATACATAGGTTCTAATTCTTTTCTTTCAGACATCTAAAGTGTATTCTGTCACACTGTGTAGAAACTTCATTTTCCTACAAAATATTTGAATAAGTCAGCAAATACTGGGAAGGTTCATAAGCTGGGAAATGAGAGATAAGCAAGCACTGCTGGTACCACTGATGTGGGAAAAAACTTCACTGCTTCCCTTGCCTAACTCTGTAAACCCCCATCTTCCTTTTAGTTTTGTTTAAATTACTTTGATTTAAACAATCTCATTGTAAACAAATGGGTTGAACCATTTATTGATCAGAAGGTCAATTCCTTCCCTGTGCTGCTGCTGGAGCTGCAGCGCTGCAGGACTGAGGGACTTAGCTGTCCTGACATCCCAGGCATTGTTTTGCATGAATTCAGTAAACAGAAAGTTCTCAGGAATCAGGCAGCAGAGTGCTGTTCAGGAAGATTTGCCCCTTGAGAACACTGAGAACATTCTGGAAGCAGCCCCTGGGTCCCTTGGATATCCAGCAGCTCTGGACATGCTGGGAACACTGGTGTTTATCCCAGTGGGCTGCTCATGTGACAAGTCTTAATGCCCTGGGGAGTGACCATGGCTTGGAATCCCTTTGCTTGCTATAAAACTGCCTTTTTTACCTTCAAAAATGACAAATCAAATCCCCTTTTCTGCCAGCAGAATGAAGTCCATTCTTTACTTTTTGCTCTGCCTGAGAGTCCATGTGGGTTAACCATCTACCTTAAAATTCAGCCTCAGCTCCTTCTGCGTTGCTTATTGCCAGCACAATCAAGAGATGATTAATGACAGAAAAAGCTGTTCTGAAGAATTTGTGGCAATAATGTATCTGAGAGTTGCTTTTTTTTCCTCCTGCAGCCCTTCCATTTGCTTACTAACATGCATGAATTCAGCTCACAGGACGTTGGTGGAATATTCAAGACGGGGAGGCTGCGTCTCATTTCTTAGCACAGGGGGGTTTTTTGCCTAATCAAATTAAGTTGCCAACTTTTCATGGAGATGCCTCATAGATTTATTATGGCTTGTAGCTGGAACAGGGAATCACCACTTATTTATGTGGGGGCCTGAAATGAGATTTAACCTGTGTTGGTTGCCTTGACGTAACAGCCCCTGGAATAAAACCATCACCTGGGGGTGTTTACTGGAATTTTCTGTGATTCTGCAGGGAGCTGCAGTGCTTGACTGCCCTGAACACAGCCTGACAGGCTGCTCTTCATTTGGAGATTTGTGCAGGGGGCTCTGTAACTTTTCTCCTTCTTAGGATGGGATAAAGGCTCACAGAAAGCTACAGGTTCTCATATGGATTTTTAAAATCATTAACGCTACCCCCATGTTATTTTCTCCTTCTCCCCCACCCATTATCTTCTTTCCATTCTCTGGAATGCAGGCATGTAGAGAAAGATTATTGTCATTTTATGGTGGCTCACAGCTCTGACTTTTTGAAGTGTTCTTTTTAATGTACTGGCATGGATTTCCTTCATTTTTTTCACAAAAAAAAAAATCATGGAAGAAGCTTGCTGAAGAATGTGCTGATTCCAAAACCATAACCCTAAATTACCCATTTTGGAGGAATGACATATCAGAGCTATGGATTTATCTTTTGTACTATAGCCACTTGCTGCTCCAAGAATAAAAGACAGCTCAGCAGCTTTCTGCAAGCTGCTGAAGATTTATAAGATGTTTTATTTGTGTGCAAACTCTTGAGTACAAAATATCTATGAATTATGTATTCATTGTGTCTTCTAATTGCTCAGATCTCAGTTTGTACAGCTCTTGTCAACACTGGAACCACCTCTGAGTTTATTCTTTTCTGTGTCATGACAATGTTTTTTTGTGATTTGGTTGTTAATCCTTGAAGAGCACAAGAGTTTTATTAGACTTTTTGAACAACCTTGCAGACCAGATCCCAGCCACTGGTTTTAGTGGAATCATATTCCCTACACAATAGGTGTGAATCACTGATGCAGATTTTGTGCCAGAAAGGAATAAAATTAAACCATTGTGCTTTAATAACACAATAATTACAGCACTTTTTTTTTCAGTCTCTGACGTCCACATTGAACCAGGTGAATTACTTGGCTGACAGCCAGGCTTGAACTTTGTCTGTTGTTGGTAATTGAGATTCTTCAGGCACTGTTTGAGGGCAGTAATGACATCCTGGTCTCAATGACACCTTGGCATGCATTAAAAAACACACCTGACAGAGGAAAACAGAAGCAAGAGCTGGGAACACGGAATTTTTAGTAGGTTATGTGTGGTAGCAGAGTTGAGTGGGAAAGCTCCAGGGGAATTGGAGATCAAGGATTCAGCAGATTACTGGATAATGATTTGTAGATGCATTCTGCAATTTCCAGGTTGGAAATTGAGTTGGGGACAGCCATTGCATGTGGTGGCTTCCTCTCTGTCCCAGCTGAAATCAGTAGAAGAGAGCAGAGCCAGTCAATAAATGGGCATTTAACAAGAGAGAACCATCCTGATGGAATCCTAAAGGAACATTCAAAATGGAATGTAACCGTCCATACTTGGAGGTGCTGGAAACAGTCACAGTCATCTCTTGGTTCTTTGGAACTAAAGAAAAGGGTCTTTTCATAGTCAGGCAAATTCAAGGCCTCTTTCATATTCCTCCTAAAAGAGAGGCACTCCAGAGCACTGTGGGGGAACCTCCCAGATCCATCTCTTTCACACAGCACTGCCAGCCTCTCACAGAACTTTCTACGTCAGCCAGAGCTGGGAGGTGAATTCAGCATAACTGGATGGAGTGGAGGAGTGCACAGGCAAGGGATTTCCTGGGAGCAGAGATGAGGAGGAGTCCCAAGCATACATGTGATGCATTGAGGTGTTCATAGGTGAGAAGTTTTTAAGTCATTGAGACTCTGGTAGCAGCTGGCAGAAACTGGAGGAGCCCAGAAGGAAGTGTTCCTTGTTAATGAGATCTGAGCCCCACATTTTGACCCAGTGGGGTTTCTGAGCCCTTCAGCCGAGGGTTCTTGGGATGCCATGGATGTAACTCAGCTGTTGGCCAGGAGCCTCCTCTTCTGGCTCTGCCCGGAGGATGGATGGGTGCTGGTGCCTCCCATCCCTGGCTAACAAATCCACCCTACAGCTGGAGGTCCAGAATAAAGAGCTCCTTACCCTGAGGCAATGCTCTCTGTGATGTCTGCCCCGACTGTGCCTGGGAGGTTCCTCAGGGTTATCCCAGCACTTAGAGCATTATGGGGATCATGTCTGGATTTAGATGTGCTTCCTCTGCGAGCACCTCCAAGGAGCCAGCACGTGGAAAAGCTGTAATTGCTGAGCATTCCTCCTGCTGGTAGAGGCTCAGAGGCCCAGCAGATGCCTTGCTCGGTGAGTCAGTTGTCAAAATGATTTTGGCTGCTATGGCGCTTAGCACAGGAATCAGAAAATACCTGCCAAAATGAGGCTTCAGAAAAGGTTTGTTTTCCTAGCAGATCTGGATATGCCTCTAGTTTTGTTTTACACCTTTAAATACTCCTGTAGCTGCAGCTGGAGGTTGGTGGGCAGCTGTGACAGATGTTATAACACGAGCCCTTGTTCTTTGTGCTGGAGCTGCTTGTGTGGGTTTGTTTGCTTAACGCTGGGTGGGCAGGGCCTGGCTGATGGAGCAAAACGATGCCTCTGGATGTGGGTCCTGCTCTGACTCCTGGGGAGAAACCCTGATACTTGGTGTTTTCAAAAGAGGAAAATAAAACACAAATAGAATTCTCTTCTTTGGTCCAGAACGACGAAAAAGAAAAATAGAAAATAATAATAGTAAAAGTTAGTCCAGAGTTCACAAAATTTTATTGTCTCTCCGACTGGCCCTGTGTTTGCAGAAGTGCTGTTAGAGCCTTTCTCCTGGCAGGGAGAATATCCCTGAAGAGTTTTTCACAGTCCATGTGTCAGACAGGAATGCAAAGGATCAATTTACAGCCAGAGACAAAGATCTGAAAATGTCCGGGGGGACCTGGGGGAATGTTTCTCACCCCAAATAGTTTCAGTGATTTAAGTGATCCCACTTGCCCGACTGCAGCCCGTGTCCAGCTTTGCTGGGCTCAGCCCTGAGCAGCAGCAATAAAACCAGAGTCTGTGCTTGGGCAGGAGCACCAAGCACAGCACAACCTCCTCACAGTCACTTGTACAGAGCTCGGGAGAATTGCAGCGTGTTGTGCTCCACCGTATTCCAGGGAGAAGCCGGGTGCTGTGCGTGGTTCCATGAGTAACTTGCTTTCTTTAGCAGATCGTCCTTTATTATTGGGTTGCAGCTGTCAGAAAAAACAGGCATTGAGCTGAGGAGTTTTATTTAGAAGTGCCCCCTGGATGGGATGGTCTGGAAGCTGCACAGAGCAGTTGGAAGTAGTTTCCAGTTCAGTTTGGCCAGGTTTTGGATAATAGTTCAACTTTCCCTGAAAGTTGGTAGTCATTTTTATTTCATATATTCTTAGAGATACTTGTTTTATTGTCTTTTAAAGTTTCCTGGTAAACTTCAGGCAAAACCAGAGGATGTATTAATCTGTTTTATGTCATTTGCCACGTGGGTCTGTAAAGCCTTCACCTCAAAGAAATACATACTGATGTATTCAGCAGGAGATGGCATGAGGGGTTTGTCTGAGCTGTCTGAAGAGCACACACACAGTTCATCCTTTGTTTGGACTCTTACAAATGTTTGTTGGTTTTACAACTGGAAAAAAAAAACCAAAACGAGAGATGGTTTAATTATTGTGACTTTTAACCCAAGATGAAGCTGATCACACAAATTCAAGACACAGAAAAAGTGATGAGCATCTCGGATTTAGGGAAAAAGGCAGGTGCAGTGCAGTTGAAGCCAGTGCTCCGCACACTGAGGGCTGCTGACCCGCCTGCCTGTGCCTCTGCCGGGGAGAGAGGCAGGTTTTATTTTCCCTGCTTATTCATTTTCTGACTCATTCATCTTGTGCTATAGCTATTGAAAACTGTAACAGAGTCTGGGAAGCACTTGGCTTTTGAGTGCTGCCTCCTGATTGGACTGGGGAATGCTGCTGTTGGGGAATAATGTGTGAATACCATCTGCTCCGAGGAGCCGGGAGCCTCCGTGGATTCTGCTGGAGAGGCACCTTCAGCCAGGACTCCAGGCAAGGAAGGGGAGCACGCCTGCCTTCCCTCCTTCTTACCCGAACTTAGAGTTCTCACTGGATTTCCTTTCTGTTTCCCTGTGGAACTTTCTTTGTGCTTTGCCTGAGGGCTGAGTTGCTTCTCCTGTGGGTTTTGGGGGTGTTTTTCCTTTATTTTTTTTCCCTGTGTGAGATTTCTTCCGGGGTTCAGCATGCACACCAAGCCGGGAAATAAATCAGGGAGTTTTGCAGCTGTTTATTGCAGCACGAGAGTTAACGTGGAATGTCTGAGCTGCTTTGAGAAACTACTTCCAAAAATTTGACCTGCTCGTAAAAAGGTAAGCAGGGAAAGCCTTCGGAGTTTCGGGACTGACTTTTGACTTGCAGGGGGGGTTTGTTTTGTTACAATGAATGTGTCTCATTTGCAATGTGCAGTCGCCTTCTAGCAATGCCTGGGATCAAAGACTGGGGTTTGTCTCCGAATTTCTTTAATGAGCAGAGTTGGAACAATGGTTGTCTCTTTCTCTTTTGTGTAGAAATTGTTTTACAATAGGTCTTAACCCAAACTTTCTGCAGTGTGAGTGTAATTGTAATTCAGAACAGCAGCTCTTTTTTTGGGTTTGTGTCTTTATGCAGAGGACTCTCAGCTCTCATTTTCCTGCTTATGGAATCTCTTTTTCTGTTCTCTCAGACCAAGCACAGTTAGTTTTCAGCAGTCTGTATCTCCACTTGCAGAGAACAAGATGTATTTTGTGAGCCTGTTCAATCCTGCCCACTAATGCCCTGCACAGAGAAGTGGGGCCAATCTTTCACCTCAGGACAGCAGGCCTGACACCACAGCCTGGGGCCACCACTCTCTCTCTCTTAGCACATCCTGAACTTGTGCATGTGACTGCTGAGGTATTGGTATAAATCTTTTCCCCTGCAGGTTGCATTCCAGTCAGACTCTTCTGTCTACACAAGGCAAAGTTAGCAAAGGGAGGGCAAGAAGTATTAATGGTTTGTGAAGTCCTGTGCCTCCTTCCATTGAGCCAGATTTTACTGTGGTCTGTTCAAGGGGGAAATCTGCAAAAAATAGTTCTAAGACTTTGCTGAAGACTCATTGCAATTTATTTTTGGCAAATAATTGATTTTTAGCTTCTTTTGTGTTGGTATGTTAATGGTAACTGTGCATCAAGCCTGTGAATTGTATGTTCTGATAGGTACTGCAAGGCAAATGTTCAGTACCTGTAATTAAGGGAACAGTAGATTTATGGAACTGATGCTTGATCTGACCTAAACTTTTTGTAGTCAATCAACTTCAGATAAACAAGAGAGGGTCATGCTCCTACAGTGCTTCCTTACACCCAGGCCTGTGGAGCAAATATTCTGGAGTACAGCAAAGAGCTGTTGCATTGACAGTGAGGAATCTTTTCACTTAGTCATTTTCCTGGCCCACTGCCAGATCATCAAAAGCAGCTCCTTTAATGAAGAAAAAACTTACTGTGCTGAAGCCTAAATCAGGAAAATTGTGGCAAGTCAGAGAAGGAATTAGGAGTTGGGTTTTGATGATCCTTATGGTTCCCTTCCAACTCAGGATATTCCATGATTCTGTGAAGGAATGCCTGGATCCCACCAAGCTGCAGCACCAGCACAGTCCATTAGCTGGAGAGCACTGTGCTTGCTGGGGACATGGGACATGTGGGTTAAGGCCTCACAGTGCCACGTGTCCCACTCGTTTTCTGGATGCTCAAAAACCTTTGAAAGGTCTTACATGCACCAGTCCAAGTGGGATTTTCCAGTAATATCTCATTTTGGGGACAGAAAAGCTGTTTCTCACTCATTGATGATAATAATAACAACAACAATTAAAAAATGCTCATTTAGGTCTTTTTTGCTGAATTATGTTGTCAGTCATAGATTTCCCAGCCTGTCATTGGGCCAGACGTGATGATTATAATGAGGACTGAAATCCTGACCTCTGAGCTCCAGAGGATGTCTCCCATTCCAGACCTGGCTCCAGAAGGTTTCTCAGCTATGGGCAGGGTGCCCAGTGGAATATGGGATGTGGAATCAGAGCTCTGTAGTTCTGTGGGATGTCCATATGCACGCTCAGATCAAACACCAGCTGGTTGGAAAAGTGTGTTTATTTTTTGCTTTTCATACTTCATCCAAAGCAGTTCCTTGATTCTCTGGTCTGACTGTGATAGATACTTTTGCAAGGGTAGAGTTTCCTGGGTATAACCCTTCTGCAGAGGGTTCCTGCTGGATCCTTCCCAAACCCCTCCACAACTTAGCACTGGTCAATATTTCCTTTTAACGGGATCCTGTGTAGCTGCAAAGCACTTTTTGTTTGCCTGAATGTGGCTGATGTGCTGCTCTGATCATCAGCACTGCAATGCTCCAGTGTTTTTCCCTCTCTAATCCAGATAACTTCATGCCAGCTTAAATGTGCTGCTTTTATCCTCTTCTTCTGAAGGGGAGCTGAGTTTGAAGTGCCTTGTCCAGGGTCACACACAGGGAGTTTTTCCCATGGTATTGCAATGGCACAGGATCTCCTGTGTTCCCCATTAATCTTTTGTCATTCTTCTTGCTCCACAGTCTTCCTCCTTGCCCATTTCCCTTTCTTTGCTCTCCCTCCCAATTATAAATTGCTGGAGGACATTGGTCATTTTGCTGTGGAGAGCACAATCCACTGCCATGTCTTTTAGAGCCTGGAAAATCTCAGCACAGGTTTTTCAGCAGACCAGGATTTTTGTTTCCTTGAAGATGAAGAATTCTCATTTTCACTACAAGAAAGTACTTTATTTTACTAAAGTGGCAACTCTGGCAATGCAACATCATTGTACATTTACAGCCTAAATTCAGAAATCCACACAGATTCCTTTCCTCTTCTCCTCCCCACAACTCTCTTGTCTGACTTGGTTGCCAGACTTCCTCTGGGAGTTCAGTCTCACTTAATTCACAAAGAATGTGGCTCCTTCTGCCATGCTCACTGCCTGGAGTCTAAATCAGGACATTTCTAGTGAAGAGCTGAAGTCTGACCTACCTAGAACTGAGGTTTCCAGTTTGCAGACATGACCTGGAGTGATGAGGCTCTACCATTACCATGAAGTTCTCTGCCTGTATCTGCACTGGCCTTGCCTTTTACATAATCTAAGAGTCCTTTGCCAAGGAGTAAAATGTAATAGGAACTATTTTTGTGATCTTGGGAGTATTTTTGCTGGCTCTGAGCTCCTTGGAATAGATGCCGCCTCCTGTTATGATGTCATTGTTCCTGGTGCCAGTAGACTATCAACATTTTAAAAATCAAGATAAGAAAATCAAGATAAAAAATTGGTATTTTTCCTCCATGTAGGTCAGATGAAGCACAGAAACCAGTGTTTTAAGAGAAGATGGGGAGAGAAGGACTTCAGAAAAACTGGGACAGTCCAGTGGCAAGCAAAGGAGACCAGAGAATTCCTGGTTCCTGGCTCAGACTATGTGAAACCATTTTCAAGAGCAGCTGTGGAAGTGAAAATCAGCAAAGGGAGGGTTGATTTAGAATTTCCTCATGGAAATTTTGGAAGTCCTTCTTTCTCTCAAGGAATTTCAGCCCACGTCTTCTCTTTTGGCACAGGAATCTCTGCCAACAGCCTGCCCTGGGGTGGCCTGTCCTTAGATCCCAGAATGTCACACTGGGAATGCTACAGAGCAACTGAAACAGGGATTCCAATCAACCTGGGAAATTTAGTCTTGAAAAAATGGAGCCAGAGCTTCATGGCAATTTCGTGAGGGGCTTTTGAATGCTCAGACCCTGATTTCCTACTCCCCTCTTCTGAGATTGTAATTTTTAATTTAGGAGCAGAGAACTGAAGGAAAAGAATAATGTCAGTTGGGATAAGTCTTGTACTAAACTTGCTTCTGCAGCCCCTGTCTAACAGAGCTGGAATTAAATGGCTTAAGAACAGTGTGGAAGAACTGAACCTCTGGAGTAAAGTCAAGGTTTGAGAATTGGTATTATTATATCTTATTTTAGTACTTTTGGTCAAAAAGGTCCAAAAGGCCTTTTGACACTGTTAGTTTTTTATGTGCCTTTGGAAAATGCTGCCTGACTTCTTGGTCTCAGGTATTTGAGCTATCTAAGAGCAAATTGGTGAATTTTTTAAGGCTTTGTTTGCAAAATATTGGCACTTTGTCAGTAAATCAGTTCAGTTCTGGTGCTTACTATCATTTTCCTTGCAAATGGATCCCACATCGAGAAATGTTCCAGAATATTTTAAGCTAATTATATATGTACATATTTTGGTGTTGGATAGAGATTAAATATAAATTAAAAACCAACACAGAGAAATATATTCCCCAATGGATTGTAAGAAACTTTCTCCTACTGAAAAAACTCGTATCCCAGAAGATGTAAGAGATAAGATATTTTGAAAACACTGTAATGTTTAAGGGTTAAGGGTCTGTCTCTTACAGATGCTTTGGATGTGTCCTCTGGAGGCCAAGCCAAGGAACAGTGTGTCCTGTCCTTTTGTCTGTCCTCATTTCTAATGAGTCAATCCCTGATTTTCCTCCAGTGAATGGGCAGATAGGCACCCTAAGAGAAAAGATACTCATTTCTCTGTTCCTGATCTTCCGTGTTTCAGGGAACATTGAAAACTTCCAACCTTGTCGTTTCTTCTTTTACCACTTGAAAATGTTCTTGGGAGATTTTATCTCGCTCTGTGGATTGCTGGGTGCATTAGCACAGCTTCTGCTTGCCAGAGCTCTCACTAAGTAGAACTGGTTTCAATAAATCATTGTAGCTTTGGAAAGTCTGGAGTTCCAGTCATGGCAGCTCAGGAGAGGGAGGGGGAAACAGGAATACAAGAGCTTTTCCAGCTGGGGAAAGAGCAAAGGTAATTCTCCACAGAGGAGTCTGAACAGAGAGGTCTCTGATGGAAGCTTGTGGGCATCGTTCTTTTACAGGCTGGATTAATATTTCATCCAGAGAGGTGGAACAAAGTCTTGTTCTAGTTGAAAGTGGAGGAAGTGAGTGATTCAGCTTATTTTGTCAGGCATCTGCCTGTGACAAGGTGCAGTACAGCATTTTTCTAGCCATGGAGAACGAGTGCTCTGTCTGGAGCGCCAGTCAGAGATCCTGGAGCAATTGCTTGCCCTTTGTCTCAGATCAGTGCAGCTGATCCCTGCCTTGCTTTCCTGAGCAGTAAAATTCCCACCCCAGATTTAAATCCCCCTTTGTCAGTGATTCAGGCTCGTACACAGCACCTCTATTTCATTCACATGCCAACTGCTTCAGATAACCTCTGTCTGTCAAGGTTTGAAGTAGTGATCTTCTTATTTTAATAAATCCTTTAGTATGAAACTAGCTTTAATCCCCCTTTGCTATTCCTGTTCCCTGTCCAGGGTAAGCTTGGAAATCTCTCTCTTTTTTTTTTCTTTTAATTGCTACTTGCTCTCATAAGCCATACGATGCTTTTGATAACAGTCATCAAATTTTACAGCTATCACTATAATCTCAGTGCTGTTGACCATCTGCATCTCTCCTCGTGTTCTATAGAAACTGAAGAGAAAACAAATACATAGTTAATTTTAGCACATCACTCCTCTTAATGGATTTTGTGTCCCAAGTAGCAGCACTATTTAATGTGTCTGCAAATAACCTCTTGGAGTCGAGGAAGAATCCACACACAAGGACATTCCTTAATGGTTGAAAGCCCTTAGGGCTGCGTTGCAGGGATCAGGAGTGGGCTGCAAAGAGGTTGAGTCCTACAAAGTCTGGACAATTTGAGTTCTAACTTCTGTAAACTGTAATCTCTGTTTGGGGATTTTAATTCCATGGAATCTGAACTTAAGCCATCATCAAACCAAGTCAGGTGAAGAGTCACCTGTGTCTGTTCCTGGTGATGAGCTGTGGGCAGTAATGGGAGAGCAGAGCAGGGAAAGGGGGAAAATCTCAAAAAGTGTAGAGAGGCTGTGCTCTGTGACCCAGGCAGGCAGTGTGGATACAAGCCTGGGACACAGGCCTGGGGTACTTCCCTTTGATCCTGGACAAGGCAGAGGCAGCTGGAGAGGAGCAGAGGCCCATGCCCACAGTCCTGGCTTTAGGGAGCCATTCATCCTCCTCACTTCTCAGCATCCAGCCCTAAGGAAGGGCTGCCAGATGTCACAGCTAGTATGGGATTTCCTGTACTTCACCTCAAATCCTGGGATTTGTTTAAAAACACGTGCAGTGTTACCTTGCTTGTGCCTGAGCTGAAAGATGGGAATCACTTCCCAGGCAGTGACCTCCCAGGCTGTGCTTTCCCCACTTCCTTGGCTGCACTGAGCCAGAGGAGGTCCCGTGGTGTTGGATGGGTGGCAGTGCAGCTCTGCAGTCACACACCTGCCATGACCCATGGCCAGGAAACACTCCTGAGCCTGGGCACCTCCCTCAGGTGTGTCAGCCCCTCTGCTCTTACACCCCAGGGCTGGCCGGAAGAGACACACACTTTTTACAAAGGTCATTCTACTGAGGAGAACCAGTGCTCTGCAGGTGCAGTCTCACCTGAATAATGCACAGGAATTTGCCACTTGCTGAAATATACATTACAGGTAGGCTAAAGTTAAATATTTTTTAAATTACCCCCCTGCAAAGGACATGAAGAGAAAACTGTATCTCACTGTGTTGTTTAACTTGTTACGTTATGAAAACCACAGAGGAAGAGGTTTATTTTTAAGATAATGGTAAAATACAACAGAGGGACTGAGTCAGAGATAGGACTGTCTTGAGAGCAAAATTACCATTTCATTTAGGCTTCACTGGAGTGGTCAGGATTGGTGTTTAAGATGACATCTGTGTCCACCAAAACCTCCCAGTATGATATTTAATCATTGTGGAGACATAGAAGGGGTCCCACAATAAAAATTATATATTTTAAATTTCCTGAACATAGTGCTTTAACCTTTATATTACTGACACCCAAGATTCAAATAGAAATGAGCACTGAAACTCTGTAATTTTATATATTCCCTATTTTTTTCTTTATAGGAATTCATTTAAAACTACACAAGAAACCTCTCTTCATCCTCTGAGTGTTTCACTGATTAGCATAATTTATAGCCAGTTTTGTGAATAAGGTGATTGTACCCAGGTGATTGCAAAAAAGTCTGCAGATCTCAGCTTTATAAATATTATTCTGAATCTAACTTTGTTAAAGTAATTGATGTAACATGAGTGAGTGCTGTGCAGAGCTCTTCAAGTGCAGAGACCACACACTGTGTAATCTCTGGAGCCAGTCCTCATCATGCCTTTGCTTTTCTTAGCAACAAAATTAACTCCATCATTATAGAATTTAGCCAATACTTTACCTCTGCAGTCAGAATCTTCTCACATGAGATTCAGCCCACGCTCTAAATCCTGCCTTCCTTATGTGTCACTCTTTGCCTCAGAGGGCTGGAAAAGTGACTTTGCAGTCGTTCAGCAGAAGCTGGGATGTTCTCACATCAGGAGGTGTTGCAGGGGAACCCTGGGGTGGCCATGGAGCACCTTCCATGCTGTCCCTGACAATTAGAAAACCTCCAAGGCCTCTTCTTTGGAGGGTCCATCCCCAGCTGGGTGCTCTGGAGAGGCAGGAAGGGTTCTGTCCCTGCAGGCAAAGCTGGAACTCAGGGTCAGCCAGGTGGGAGGAGGTGCCCAAGGCTGAGCAGGGGCTTTGTCACAGACAGTGAGGCCCCAGGCTGTGCTCAGCCTTGAGCTGGGCTGCAAAATGAGCCCTGCAGAGCCCCTGCTGCCTCCTTGTGCAGCTGTTTGGCTGCTCTGGATTCTTGTGCTGGTTGGATTCTTTCTCCCATGTTCTCTTCCTCCATGAACACAGTGCTGCCAGAAGGGCTGGACTGGTGCCCAAGAGCTTTTAAACGCTCTGGTTAGGAATTGGTGGGAACCTTGTGTTGGTGTTTCTCTGAAGTTTTTCTGGTCCAGCTCATGCCAAGGTCACTTTGAGAGAGGAGGATTCAGATCACCCACTGCCAGAGCTGTGTGTCAGCATGTGGGGGTGACACAAAGGGGACAGGAGCTAAAATCTCCTGGAAACTTTGGGTGATGTTTTATCTTTAATCAAATTCCTGGATAACTGCTGAGATGAGAACAGGCACAGCTCTAAACCTGCATGTTCTGTAGTGATGAGATCCTGGGAGAAGCTGGAATCCTTCCCCTGGAGAGTGGGGAAATAAAGATTCCCAGCTGTTAATAATGACAAGTTTGGGATTCTTCTTGTTCAAGCTGGAGCAGAATTTCCTGGAAGTCCCTGGAGAATTCCAGTACAGCATTAAACATTTGAAAGATTTGGATCCCGGTCTAAAATATTTCCACTGCTTGAGTGGATTTCCAAAACTGAGCTATTTTTTATCATAATCCAGTCAGAGAAATGAAATGTGTGGTGCAGTCAGCCACCAGTTTAAGTATTTTGAGAGGAGCATGGTGACTGGAGAGTCTGCTGTGTGTGCAGGTCCTGAGCATCCACTTGGGAATGGAACAGTCCTGGAACAAAACCTCGTGTGGTGCAGCTGCCTTTGAAGAAATAACTAGCAATGGGTTTGAGGTTCCTTTATAGGAGAAAAAAAGAAAGGGAAAAAGAATGCAGAAGCCAGCATGGTTCAGTGTCTGGGCACATTTTCAAGGCCTCTTTTATTTTGAGTAATTAATTCTGTGTTTTATTAGTAATGAAAGCAGGGGCTATTTTGTGCAAGGCTGGAGCAGTTCAGGGTGACTCGGCAGGAAGTTAAACTGATGTAGCATTACTTTTGCAATTTATCACCTGCCTGTAGTGCTTACTTAGGGTATAATACAAGTTTATCATTGTTCAGAGCAATTATATTCTAAATTCACTTAATAATTACCTCTCAAACCAGATAACTTTAAAGAACTGATTATTTTATAAGTGGGAAAATCTCTAGCGTGACATCTCTTCTTGTAGGCAGCCTAAATGCAAGCTGGCTTTTTGGTGATCTGTTTCAAATTAAGTGATTTCATTGCATAAATGTATGTATTGGAGCTTGAGTGTGGAGTATCCAAATGCTTTCAGCCTTCTTACACATTTGTAATGATTCCAATAATTCCAAACTAGAGAGGTTGTTTTATTTGGTGGGTGAAAAATCTGTTCTATTTTGTCTTTGGTTAAGAGAACTTGAAATACTGGATAGTATAAATGTACAGCTTCAAACCTAGTTACAATTATTGGTGGACATGGCAGCTGAACACAGACCAACCACAGACCCTCCAAAGCTTTTCTTTCCTGAACCTTTTTTCTGCTCCTCCAGGTGTGGAAGGGCCTGGGAGCTGCGGGGTCCCTGCAGCAGCCCCAGCTCTAATTGATTATCCCAAGCCAGCTTTGAGGGTCCTGCAGTCCCTGGCCAGGCCCTGCTGAGTTACTGCACAGCTTTAGGCAGCAGAGTTTTACTGACTGCAGCAAATAAATTTGCTGTGCTTTATGGAGCACGGAGAAGCTTGTTTTCTGAATTTTAATTGTCTCAATAAATTGTGTTAAGATTGTGTTCTATTAGACTGCAGGAAATGAATGTAAGCAGTTCGAATGTGGACGTTATTGGGAAGGTGTGATGCTCACAGGGCTGTTAGAAAAAGAGTTTTCAAATCTGGCTGAGCAATAACAAGGGTGATAAGGATTGTAGAGATCTGGAGTGCAGCTTCCCAGGAATGCTCATTCAGTCTTGGGTTTACCTACAGGGATTCTCTTGTCCCACTGGGGATGAGAGTGAAGGTGATTTTCAGCTTGTGCCTCACAGAGGGGAGGAAATGTTTGCAATGGGGCTCAGACAGCTCAGGTACAGGGAAGGTGAGAGGGGCACTCGTGTAAGTCTGCAGTTCTGGACAAGGATGAAGGATGAACCTCTGCTCTGGAGACAGGCTGACAGGGGTGGGCTCTTCAGCCTGGAAAAAAGGCTCCAAGGACATCTTAGAGCCCCTTCTAGAGCCTAAAAGAGCTCCAAGAGAGCTGGAGAAAAATGTTTTGATGCTGTGACTTGAGAGTTTGGTGTTAATGAGGGCAGCAATGAAGATTAGCAGATTTTATTCCCAGCATCCTCCTGTCCCTGCTCTCAGGGGAGGAACATTGGTTCTTTTCACTGAGGGATGGTTGTGCCCCTTGGGATCAGAAAGGCACTGGGACAGCATCCAGATCTTTATTTGCAGGATTAGGATGTTTTCAAAAAGATAGGCCAGGTTGAAAGCTCTCCATTGCTGTATCTCCCAACGTTCTGCTGGAGAGCTGGGCTGATTGATGAGCATTTCTCATTGCAATTACAGATGAGCAACAGCAGCCCACAAATCATGGCCCGCTGGGTAGGAGTTCCCGAGCCGCTCTCTGTAGTCTGGCCAGCAAATCATTAAATCAAGCGAGGATGAGCAAGGGGCTGCTGGATGTTCCAGCCTCAGCACAGCAGCTGAGAGAGCTGAGTAAGCTGCTGCCTGCCTAAATCAATCCCCACACTGGGAATTGAACAGTGCAGACACGGAGCCTGTCCAATGCCATGTCCGTGGCCACAGAAAGGCCGCGCTACGGCTGCCATTGAGGGGACTGCCCTCAAAGCAGCTCTTGGAATCCCTAATCCTGGCAGCTCCGAGGGGAGAAGGCTGGATGAGTGCTCAGATGTCTGAAACTTTCCTCCTGACCCTGACCCCAAGTGGGGGACCTGGCCTGCAGTGAGGTCAATCCGTGGGGAGTTCGTGCACAGTGTGTGTTGTAATGGGATTTTACAGCGCAGCTCCTAGCACGTAGATTTAATAGCTGACAATTCAAATGGCTTGGCGGGCAAACACACTGAACATTGCCAGATTTCTGTAAGATCCTAAGTGAATTCCTGACCTAGATATTCCTTGGAGGAGGGAATTCAAGAGCAGGAGAGATGCGAAGCAAGTATGGTAGACTGGGCTCCTCACTTCTGGCCCATTTCCCTTATTTCTTCTGAGAAGTAAGAATCTTTAAAAAAACACAAAATTGGATTAATAAAGTGATTTAAGATGATCGGCTCACTCTTAAAGTTGTTCCAAGTTCAGTCTTTATACAATTTACCTTATGCTTGGGGGACAGAATAATGAAAAATCTAAACAAACAGAGCACTAAGCCTCAATCCTACATGTAAATCTGTGCACATGTGCTGCAAACAAGATAGCACCCATGGACAGATTTGTTTGTGTTGCCTTGTGAGCCAAATGCTGTGGTTTTGCTTCTTTTAATTATTCAGCCCTGAAAGAATTTACTGTGAAATCCCACCAGGCAGAGATAAAGACTGGGAACCTTGTAATCTACAACAGTACAGGAGGGTCAGTTTATGGCCTGAATGTGCTGGAGAATTTAGATGTGGAGAGAATCTTTCATAGTGAACTGGCATGAAAACCTGTATTATTTCAGGGCTTTGCAGCATATAAATTGTGTTTATGATGAAGCTAGAGCTTGGAAAAACCAAATTGGTAGATCTAATCCAGATTTGCTATTCTGGTGATTTTTTTTCCTTCTCAAATGAATTCAGGTTGTCAGATTAATTCAGTCCCAACATGACAAGGGCAAGACAAATTAATTAGCTAAATCTCCGTGAATTGTGAGGGGTTTGTCTCCATGTGCTTTGTGTGAGGGTGTGCAGGGCACTGCTGTGGGTGATTGACCGTGGCAGGGGAAAGAAGGATCCTTCAGCTTCACCCCAGCCCCTCACTCCCAGCCAGGTGAGAAGATTGTCAGGGAAAAGTTTGAATTCTCCTACAGTCTGGAACTTAAGACCACATTTCCAGTCCACTTCCAATGTTAAACTATTTCCCTGAGACTCCTCAAGAGTCACAAGTCATGCTTTAAAAAAGCAATTAAAATATTTAGTTGTAGAGGAAAAAATGGCCAGGTTAGGTCTCATAAAAATGAGCAGCCAATTTTTAAAAAAATACCTGGAACTCTTGCATGTCATAACCTTGTTAAGATAATTACAGTAAATGGCTTTTCTGCAAGGGAATCCCCTGACATTCTTCCCTGGGAGATTAAATTCTGCTGCCGTTCTAGACGGATTCTGCAGCTGAGTGAAAGCGTCTCCTACCTCCTTTAAAAATATCAACAACCAAAGAGAAGACAACACTTAATTCCTTTTTACAAAAGGAAAAGAGAGTCATGTCTCGGGAAGAAGGGAAACCAAATAAAAAATTTAATGCTAGAGAAGAAAGGCAAGAAATGCAGTTGCCATGGAAACGGGAGCATAAGTAGAAACTTTCCAGCAAAGAGCAGAAACTAAAAATGAAAAAGCAGAGTGGTGAGGCTTGGCAGATAGCCAGGAGCTTCCTCCACCTCCTCCCCCGTGCTCCTGGTGGGATGTTCTTCGTCATCCTTCCACAGGCTGGAGGTGCTCTGGGCATTTGGAGAGCAGGGCTGGGCCCGTGGGTCAGAGCACATCACAGGGGACAGCGAGTGACAGCATTGCTTGGGATGAGGCAGCTGTACCAAAATCCTCTGTGTGCTTCAGTCTGGGGCCTCTTCCATGGGAGAGGGGAAAATTCACTGGGAATGGCCATCATGTCACATTGGGCTTGAGAGGGAGGGGAAGCTGCTTCCTCTGATGGGCACAAATCACCAAGCAAGTCCTTGATTCTTCTTGTGGCTGAACCAAAGTCTGGAATTGCAGCACTAACTCCTGTTCTTCAACACCCCTCTGATCCCTTTTTCATAGGGAAAAGATTCCCTAAAGTCTGCTCCAAGTGCTGCTGTGCCTCACACTGGCTGGGCACCGTAGCTCAGCTCTCTGATCCTCAGCTCCCACCTGGGATCCCATTCCCTGTCAGAGCTGTGCCCTGGGCACAGGATGTGTTCCATAGTGCTTGTTGGCTGCATCCCACGTGTTTCTGAAAGCAGAGGCGTATTCCAGACGTTCAGCTTTGTCCAGGGCTCTGGCATCGTTTGATGCTGGCACGTTTAGCTCAGTTGTATGCAGTAAAGTAATGCAGTCATTGGATTAGCAATTATTAAATCCACATATGCTTTTTAGTATGACATGGAAAAAAAGCAGGTTGGGAAAGCTGGGCGGATTCCCAGGCAGGGCTGTAACTTTGTGATGGCCAGGAAGTGATTTGGGTGAAAGCTTGGGAGCGTACCCAGGGCTGTGTGCTGTTACAGATGGAAGCAATGAGACCTGGGCTGTTCAGATTCCCTTCAGTCATATTCTTGGAACTAAGCACGGGTATAAGAGTTTTGCTAATTTGCCCTCAGACTGATCAGCATCTTATATACTTGACTCCTTTTTTGTGAACAAAATAGAAAATGCAGTGTAAGTCCAAAAAACCCACTTGACCTCTTTGTATGTGAAATCTGGACAAACTTACTTGGGAGACAGCACCACGAGTTAGGAACTGTTCCTCAGCGTGTCTCTAGAAATAAAATCTACACGTTTAACTCTGCTGCATTGCCACTGACTTTACTTCTCAGCTGACTTGTCATGGTCTCACCTGGACTATTTACCGTTTAATTATTATTTCAAAACACAACGATTTGTGGTTTGTTGGGGTTTTTTGTTAGGTTGGAAGTAATGAACCTGAGACTAACAAACTTCACTAAAAGGGATGGGGTTTTTTTTTGTAATGTTCTCCAGTATTTGGGCAGGGGGCGAAAAAAGGCAGGGAGCATGTTTCTTAAGCTCCTTAGAATGGGATTTTTAAGAGGAAGTCCGCTCTTTGGAGGGAGACATCTGGGATGTGGCAGCGATCCCAGGCGGAGCCGGCGCCCTCCCGCCTGCGGGCGGCAGCAGAGCCGTGCGGAGCCGCG
>WEIU01004432.1:194776-213300 GCA_013389925.1 Aegithalos caudatus
GGGCCGGGCAGCGCGGCCGGAGCGCGGGGAGCTGCCTGCAGTTCCAGGACACTTGGATCACATGGTGCTGTCTGGCCGAGGGGATCCAGTCCAGGATTTCTTCCAGCCTACGCTTCACGTTTCGGGAGCCCAGGCCAACTCTGGCTTCCTATTCCTACTCCAGCAGCCTTATCTTTTTGGGGGCAGGAGTTGTTAGCACGGTTTATCTCGCTGGCTTCGAGTCCTCCCTCGGCTGAGACATGCACTCCGGTGCCGCCTGCTTTTTTTTTCCTCTCTCTCTCTCTTTTATGTTTTCTTCTCGTTGTTTTTCTTTTTAAATGTGTCAAGTGAAGAGTTCCTCTTCCCCCCTCTCCCTTTCCACTCCAAAGAACCACCCTCCGGTCCATTAATACGCTGGGACTGTTTCCTCCTGTGCCAGAGGGGAGAGCGAAGCCGTGCCTGCATGCGCGCGCGTGTGTAAAATAGATCCAAAAATGTCCATGAACAGCAGGAAAAGTTCTGGGAGACCGTCCTACTACTACCGACTGCTCCGGAGGTCACGACTTCAGAGACAGCGAAGCAGATCCCGCAGCCGGAACAGGCTTAGCAGGGGTAATTGCGAGCTCTTTCCTTGCCGTGCTGTGCCCGTAGGTAGGTGAGGATGAGGAGGGCCCCGAGGGGCTCCGGCCCCGCGCCCCGGGAGCGCCTCGGGCTCTGCACAAGGTCAGTGTGCGAGGGGCTCGGCCCACGCGTGCCTGCTCTAACCCCGCGTGCTGTCACTAACCCGGGCTCCCCAGCTAACCCCCGGGCAGCTTTGCAGTTCGTCTCCTTACTTCTCCCGAGGTGTTTGGAGGCCTGAGCGATGCTTGCAGAGCTTTGGAAAGCCGCGCTTAGGAAATGGAGGCTCTCTGCAGAGATGTGTTGCTGGAACTTCTTGTTCTTCGTGAGCCCGGCGTCACCAGGGGGCTGAGATGACAAAGCTGAGAACAGTTTAGGGGTAGGATTTTCCAAAGAGCCTAAAGATTGTGCTCCCGAGGCATTGCAGAAACCTGTGGGACTTGAAGTCCCAAACCACTTTGCACTTTTAAAAATCCTGCTCTAAAAGGGCCTATTTGTCCTCATCAGCGGGAGAGAGTTCACCGAGGGATGTTTCTGTAGGGCACAGGCAGCCCATTCCTTCTACCGGAGGCAGCAACTGACCCAGTTGCATTTTTAAAACAAGCTATTCTGCCTTTCTCTTCTACTGTGAAATAACTGTTTATTGGTTCTTTTCCTTGTCGTTAAAGCAGCCAAAAAGTGGGAGTGAGTCTTTTCCTATTGAATTTTTTCAGAAAGGAGGGGAGGGTTGTGTTTGCCCTCCAGTCTGGCAGTCCTGGTATATTTATCATGCTGTGAGCCTAATCAAAGCCATTAACTGAAAATAATTCCCTTTTCCTTGTTATTGTGTGAAGAAAAAGCACAAATGCAACTTTACATCAATCAGGTGTCTGTGCAAATCCTGGCCTGGACTTGTCTCACTGCAGTTAATTCTGATTTATGAAACAGATTTAAACTCGACTCTAGCACTGCAAGATTTGGCTCAGTGCAATGTCCTCTTTCCTCTTTTCCTGGCACTCAGGACAATTTTAAGGATTTTGAATCATTGCTGAGAAAACAATAGGAGGCTAAATCAGTCCCTGAGCTTCAGCTTTTCCTTTAAGCAGACAGTGGTTTTCTTTGCATGATTTTTATTGTTGTTTTGCCTGTCAGGGAGGAGTGTTTGTAAACTCCCGAACACGTCCCAGTTCCCTTTCCCTCTTTATTTGTGTGCTGTGTAAAACCAAAATATTTTACTGTCATTTCAGTTACTGTGACAAACTAAATGTGTTTAGTTTCGTTTAGGTAACCCAATGTGAACTTAATGGCATCATTTGTCAGGAACACGAGGAATATACAGGCAGATTTGATGGAAATGGGAATCAGCCCGAAAGTTTGTAAGAAATTGGATTTGAACCAGCTGAAATCTTGTTGCTGTTGATCTCTCCTGGAGTATTTTGTGTTGTCTCTGGGATTCCTGCCTCTCAGCACTAGCTGAGCTCCTCTTTTCTATAAATCTGAAAGGGATTTGCAAAGCTGGATGAGAATTTTCTGTTTATTTTGATCTGTTTCTGTTGTGCAGTGGGGGTGTCACACAGCAGGTCAGAGGGGGCTTGGTCCAGGCTGGGCAGGGTGATGGGAGTGCTGGAATAATGCAGCAGGAATACTTTCCTTAACAGTTTTGTTCCCACTGGAAGATTGATGAGCTGTAGGTGTCTGGGGGCTGTGGCAAATGCAGAAATCAGAGGGAGGTTCTAGATTTGGGGGGGTGATGTAATGCTGAATTCAAACCCTGCAAGTCTGGAGGAAGGAGGGAGCTGAGGGCCCCCTCAGAGGCTGATCCTCAGTGGAGTTTGCTGTCTCTGGCTGGGATTGTCAGAGATCAGGAATCCTTAGTGGGAGGTTGCCATAAATTCAGGTGGATTGAAGTTACTTCACAGGAATTGGCAGTGTCTGCTTTGCCACGTGTGTGTTTCCCAGACACCCTCTTGGCAGTTTTTGCACTCTGCAGTCTCTGGACCCTCTGCCAAGATCCCCACAGGGCTCAGGTGAGCCTGTGGCTCTGCTGGAGGAGCAGTCATACCTGCAAGTCGATCTTTTCCAAGGGATGTCACTCCAGCAGGTGCTTTTGGACAGGGAGCCTGCTGGGGGTCGGGCAGTCCTTACCCATTTACCAGGGAGGAGGAGATCTCTGCTGGCACAGGATCCCTGTCCCGGTGTGGGAGCATTCCCTGTGCTCCATCCATCCTGGATGAGGAATGCCTGGTGCTGCAGCTGAGGCTGGAGGTGCTGCCTTTGCTGTGAGCCTCTTCCAGCCCCCTCTGTTTGTATCCAGCAGGCTCTGAACACACAGAGTTGTGTTTGAAAACGTGCATTTATCTACTGCCACAGCCCACTCTCCCCCCAGTGGCAATGCCACCCACCCACACCTGCCCTCCTGACACTGCTGCTGCTGCCAGCCCTCAGTTGGGATGGAGGGATGGATCCTATCCTGCCCCAGGAACTGCAGGAAAAGTCAGGCTGGAGTTACAGCTTGCACAGCTCTGGGAGGGCTGAGACCCAGTTTGGGAAATGGGTTTTGCTTCCTGAGGTGCAGAGAGAGCCACTCCCTCAGGAAAGAGCTGCTGCGGTGCTTTCAGCTGGGCAAAGTGAGCAGAGTCTGCATTTTCTGTGCAAGGATCTGGGGAAGGAGGGGAGAGCTTTGTGCTGGGACTCCAGATGGAGCCAGCCTGCTGCAGTGTGTGGAAAAACGTCCAGGATTTTGAGCTGTAGGCAGTGCCAGCAGCTTGTTCAGTGGTTGATGTGATGGCATCCTCTGTTCTGGTCAGCCCTGGTGCCTTTACCACACTCACATTTCGGTGTGTTTGTCACTGCCCCTTTGGGAGGCCCAGGCTGGAATATCTGAGCAGTGGCACTGGAGGGGAGGGGAAGGCTCTCTGAGGAGGCTGATGGGATCCTGCCTCCAGCACGTTTAAACCATGGCTGTTTGAGAGGGGGTAAAGCAGACAGGTGTCCCTGCCCTGCTCATCTCTGCTGGAATGAGGACAGTGCCTGAAACCCCAGCTCTGCTCTCCACAGAGAGTCAGGACGTGCTGCAGGTAAACATTAGTTAGATAAAAAAACTACCTGCAGAACCCCTGGACCATCTGTTCAGCTCAGAGATGTGTGGGAATGCAGGGGAATCATGGCAGTAATTATAATTACTCCCAGGTGACCCATCTGATGTAGTGGAAGGTACTTGGGAGGCAGAGAGGGGAGAAAGGAGAATTTTCAGTGACAGCAGCACCTGCTTGTGGCTGTACTTGGGTCCGTGGCTCTCTTCAGGATCTCTCTCTGCTTCTCCTTACTCATGGATGAAGGAATTGGGGTCAGTGGGAAGTGGTTTGAAAATTCCCTTTGCTGATAGAAACCGCTCACGGTGCTCCCTTCACGGTCCCATCTCTGAGGCAAATGCAGCTTTGGCTTCAGGGCTTTCTTGTGTAAAACTCTGCAGGCATCAAAGCCCTGAGAATCCGAGAACATTGGAGTTCCTGATCTTGAAGGTTTAGTGTTCCTGATCCTTCTGCCTCTGTCAGCCTCGGACATAAATGTCCTGCTCTGTGCTCTGTTTATCACAGATGGTTTAAAAGGTGTTTTATGAAAAGGATTTTTATTAAACAGGCTTTCTTCTTTCTTTCCTTTGATGGCTGCTGTGAAGAGAAAACTGACTGATCTTCAGCAAAACCCAGAATTTCAGTGCACCGAACACTGAGCTGGGAGGCCAAGGTCAGGCTGGGTTTTTTTTCTCAGCACAGGCTATTCAGGTACACATCTGTTGAAAACAGCTGGAATTTAGTCTTTCTTTCTCTGTTTGATGAAATCAAAACCTTTCAAGTGATAAATGAGAGATCAGCTTATACCCAAATAATCAATACCTTGGAGGTTCAGGCACTCGCTTGGGACAAGGGAAAATTGTCCCAGCATGTCCCAGAGTGACATAACAGCTAAGGAGGTTTTATTATATTTAAAGCCAACTGAAATTGCACTCACCTCTCACTAATCTTTCCTAGCTGAAAATCTGTTCTGCAGTGATGTTGGACAAGGAATATCAGGCGGAATTTCTCCCTTTCCATCTCTGCAGGACTTTGTTTTTCATTTAAGGGCTGGGAGCAGGCAAGTGAGAAGCCCAGTAATAAATACTAGCAATAGGCTTGGTTTTTTAGTTTCTTTTTGGTTTTGTTTTTTTTTTTCCCCAAGGGTGGTGTCTTTTAAATGCCAGGAAAAGGAGACCTTCCTGCTTTGCACTTTTTAATGATCACTGCTTTGTTTTTCAAGTCTCTTTTGTGGCATTTTCTGTTTCACCACAGAAGTCTTTCAGTCTTTCATTGAAATTTTAACAGCATGTCTGACAGATGCCCATAGAAAAGATATGCAAAATGTTTAAAGCTGTGCTGTTTATAGGAAATATTCACTAGCAGCTGTGCTATTTTTAGCACCAGTGCTCCAGCTGAGACTTTGCTGTGTTTGTTCAATGCTTCATTGTCTAGTAAAAATCGAGACTAAATTTAATGACTTGGGAAGTGGTGCGTGATGGAGGAATTCTGGAACTGTTTTGATATTAAACAATGCTTAAATCTCAGAATCCCTTTAATAAGCAAAAATTTAGAGTGAATTTATTGCAGGCAAATTTATTGGGCTGACCCTTCAGCAGGAGCAAAGTGGCAGCAGTGCCTCCACTCCCTTTGCTCCTACAGCAAACCCTGACCTGCCCCACCTCCTCCAGACACGTCAGAAATGCAGGAACATCCACACTCAGTGAGGCTTCTCTGTGAGAAATTCCTACGAGATCAAAAATGAACCCAGCTGTAAAAGTTCCCCTGGGAATGCCCAGTGGGAATCTCTGAGGAGCACTGTCACTTTTTGCTCATCTTTTCCTTTATCTCTGTTTGCAGCCCTCTCCTCCTGGTCGTGCCCTCCTTTTCCCCTGACAGTGTTCCTGAGAGGGGCTGACTGCTTTGAAAGGAATTAAGTAGCAGATTTGCTCTTGAGTAATGTGGAATGAGCTTTTATCTACAAACCATAGGTACTAAATGAGAAAGAGGTTAAAAACTCTGGTCTGAGTCCAAACTAGAATTGCTTTCAAAAACATGCTTCGAGGGGTTTCAGCAGACTTTTCATGATCACTCATGTATTAGAGTAAGTTTGTCTCCTTACAGCTGTGGCAGTCCAAACAATTTAGACACAGAGCTGCCTTTTAAAGCTTTTAAACCTGTATTTCCCTTGAAGGTCTTCTAGTGTGCCACTAATCCCCTAAGTTATTGCACTGAAGGCACTCTCTAATCCTTTAATTCACTCTGCTCTCAATAGAGATGGGAACGAGCTGGGTCAGGGAACGTTCTCATTTGGGCTTTATCAGTTTTGCTTTTTTCAGCTCAGATACTACTGAGGGTAGTTTGCTTTCCTTTGCAACACTCCAGAGAATATTTTAGAGTCAGACACTAATTGTTTGTGTGTTTGTGTATATGCTTGTGAAAAAAGCTGCCAGAAGTCCCAACTCCTGGCCCTGGTGTGTGCAGCCTCGGGGTCAGGCTTTTACACTGAGTTCCCTCAGGCCCCTTTGGGAATCAGAGAATGGAAAAATGGATGGGCTTTTGAGAGCTGTGAATCCATTCCCCATCTAAAGCCTCTGAGGGTCAAGCAGCAGTGTCAGCCACAGGTAATTTCTGGAAGCTTTTCTTCCCCAGACCTACACAGGAGACAGATTCTGACTCATGTTTCTTTGGTGCTGAAGGTGAAGCTTTGAGGTGAAGAGCAATGCCAGACAAATGTTGTGGTTTTACTAATAAGCATAAACTCCAAAAGACTGTTTGGAGCTATGCATGGCCTGAATTTTGCAGGCTTGTCCTGTCCATTGGTTTTTTCCTTGCACAAAGGGCATATTTTTATTGTAGGTCTGGTTTGGAGAGCCAGGGTGGGACCACGAGCAGCTCCCAGGGGCTCATTAGGAATCCCAGGCTCTCACACTGCTCCAGAATTTCATCTTGAGTTGAGCATTGAAGCATTGAATTGGAGGAAAAAACATGCTCTGCAATGGTTTGGACTTCACTGACAAGAATAAAGACGACCAGAGTTTTGCTTCATTAACATTTGCACCGAAAGAGAAATCCTCAGATGCTGAGCATTTAATGTTTCCTTTTGAAGAAACCAATTTATGTGAAGTGCAAGTTTCTTTTGTACCTTACGTGCTCATATTTTTGGTTTCTTACAGCATTTCTGCATCATTGAATTTCTTTTAGAGTCAGAGATCAAGCCTGGGCTTGTTCTGAAGTATCCAAATGTGGTAATAGGTGGACTGGTGTAAAATTTGGCATCTGGAGTTAAATTACAGGATGCTTCTTAAGCTTCTTGGTTTCTATAGGAACAAGTAATAGTCATCCTTCATGATTAAGCAGTGTCCATGGTAACCAAAAGAGCATGTTTTAAATGAAAGATATTTTCCCTTTACATTTTTAGCAGTCAGAGGTTACCAATTATTACCTTTATACCCTTAGACGAGAACACATTTTGATGGGGCTGGTGAGTTTGAAGTGAGAACATTTGGTGTTCATTTACATAACTCTGCTTCTAGGATCAGCTAAAATTTGGGTGAACACCAAAATGAAATCTCAGAGTGGGGTGGCGTGCATTAACCTCCCCAGGAGGGTGAATATTGGTCACTAAATTGCTGAATTGTTCTTTAGGGTTGCTGTTCAAGTGCCCATTTGCTCCTCAGAGCGACTGCAGGGCAGTAGTGGAGGGACAGAAATGAACACAGCTCTGGCATATTTTGTAGGATGGAAAACACAAATGTCAGTGTTGGTGTAGGTAAGAACATCCCCCTGCTCCCTCCTGTTTCAAAAATAGGTTGGAAAGTGAAAACACGACTGGTTTTTAACGTTTCTTGTCTCTCCTTGGCTCTGGTGTTGTTTGCTTGAAAACTGCAGGGTGAGTGTGTGCAGCTGCCACCTGCAAGTGTTTGCAGAGCAGGTTTGTGGGAGAGGAGCAGAAATACCCACCCACCCCCAGAGGAAATAAAAGGATCAGTCACAATAAATTAGGATTTACATTCCACAATCTCTAATAATGAAACAATTGCTAAGAGAGTCTGAGCAGCCAGAGCAGAGATGGATGGGGAACAGCAGTGAGCAGGGATGGGTTCTCAGCAGCGCTTTGGGCCCTGGGGTGCATTGCCCAGGTGTGCAGAGCTGCTGTGCCTGACACAGCTGCCTGTGCACACACTCACATCCACACACAGCAAAGGCACAGCATCTGTGCAAAAAACAGCACTCATTTTATAAGCATTATCTTCTATTAATGCATGTTAATATATGCATATAATAGAACATGCAGGAGACTTGTTTCTGTTTGCTAGGGGAACTCTGAGGCCTCCTGCATTAACGTTTGGAAAACCAGAAAATCCCTCTCAGCTATCCCTAACTCTGACCCTCCCTGGCTTGAACTGGAGGAAGAGCAGTGGTTCCAGACTTTGCTGTCACTGCTGCTTTGAGTTGCTTCTTCATGACAGATACTGTATTTTGATGGGTACCAAAAAATCACTGCCATCCATTGTGTAAAATCCAGTATTCTTCTGTGAATTGTTCTTGCAGTGAAACTGTCTCCCAAATAGCCAGCGTGACATCCCAGCCTTCTGCTTTCCTGAGCAGAGTGGAATTTCCTTGGCTGCTGAGGCAGTCTGAGGTGGGTGAGCTGGCTCTGGGCACTGAGACTCTCTGAGGCTGCTCTGAGAGCCACATGCACCATGTGAAATTCAGATCTTAATGTTTGGTCTATTATGCAGATGGATGTGAACAGAGATACGTGAGTGACCCCATTTATCTCTCTAATGAAGTGCCATCAATAGAACATCTGTTTCTTTGCTGTAGAAGATGAAACCTCTGATGAATCATGCTTATAAATTAAGTATTTATTTATTTAATTTGCATTTTACCAGTACAAACCTGTTCCAGCAGCCACCATGCAGGCCGGAAAAAAATGGCCTGGGAATGAACTGTGTGAAGTTTTCCTTTCTCCTGGGGGCGTTCCATGTGGAGGGAGCTGTTGTGGCCTGCTCAGCTCAGCCCCCAGGCAGCCTGTCCTGGGTGATGTGTCCAGGTGACACCTCCAGAGAGGGACGGGAATTGCAGAGTATGGAAGTTTCTCCTTGCCCTCAGATTGCCTCTGTGGATAAAGTGCTGCAGGAAAGCGCTGGTGACGGAGCAGAATCTTTGCAGGAAGGTTCAGCATGATGGATGAGCCTAATTTAAATCTCCCCAGAGCTGACTCCTTGTTCTCCACATTCCGTGTTGCTTGTCTTTATCATCACATGGGAGGAAGCTGATGTTCCACTTCACTTTATCATCCTTTCCACTTTAACCAGGGTATTGGCAGTCACCACGAGCTGGCCCCCAACCAGGACAGAATTTCAGCTTTTCCTGATGTATTTTTTAAGTCTGAGTTTGATTTCAATTTCACCCTGGAGAAAAGGCTCCTAATGATATGCCGTTAGCAGAGGAGGAATTTTTCTGTGGATATCATAGCAGAGGAAGATAAATATCATACATATTTTATTTCAGAGACTAATAAAGAAAGAATAAAAATACCAAATAACTAGTTAAATACACATATCTAGTTAAGAAATACCAGACAGTAAAATGGAGTTTGTACTACAGGCTGCTCAGTCAGCATGATTTTCTGTTTATCTTTAGAAAGGGAGGTAATTTTCTGGATGCCTTATATTCCATCCCTGGCACCAGGTCTGGGGACCTGCAGCTGTGCCTTGTGCATGTGGATCTGATGTGAAGCACTCAGAAGCTGCTGTGTTTTCAGACCCCTCACAGTGAGGATCACCTCAGCTTTCCTTTCCCATTAGTGCTGTTCTCTTCTTTCCCTTTTGCCCTGGGAAAGGGATTTTTCCTTGACAAACACATTTAATGTGTCTCCTCAGGTACAGGATGCGTTCCCCCTGGATTTCTGGGGGGCAGGACTGGGTGTCTGTCAGGATGCCCGGCTGTGCTGGGATGGCTCCACAGCAGGGAAAGGGAAGGGAAAGCGCCCTTGACTCCAGTGCCCATGGAGTGAGTGCCCAGCAGCCGAGCACAGCGGGAGGATTCCAGCGCCCGGCCAGCCAAGGGCCTCCAGCTCCATCTAGTGAGGCACCGGGATCGCTGCTGGAGCGGGCACCGAGCTTACCCCGGCTCCGGGGATGGAGATCCCACCTGGGCTCTCCAGGAGAGAGGGGGCTGCGGCACCAGGCAGCCAGAGCCCGCAGAAAGTCGAGAGCAGAGCCTTTGCTGCTGGCACACGTCAAAAAGCACCGTGCCAGCTGCTGGGAATAGAGTTCTCTTACTGGGGAATAGAGAAAATAGAGGAATAGATACATATCAAGTACTCAGAAAAATAGCAGAGCTTTTGTCAGTACCAGATTCAAGAGCCATTAATAGCACTGGCTCAGAAGCAGGATGAGGAATCTGAAATCCATGATATCCAGGAACTGACACAGAGAGGGGAGATCCATTAAAGTGCACAGCGTGCCGTGGCAAAGGTCAGTGTCACCCAAAATCATTATTTAACAAAGAAAGAGCTCTTCCTTCAGGAGTTTTCAGTCCCACTTTGAGAGAAAATGGTGACAGATTTTAGCTGAGGGAACCAGTGTGTTCTGATGTTTTCTGGGATTTGTTTTCTATATTCCAGCCACTTCTAATGAGGCTTTTCAGTTCACACAACTGTCCCAGCCATTCTTGGAGCTGCAGAGAATTCTGTGGCTCTAAGGGGTGCTTCAGGTGCCTTTTGCTGTGTTTAGGCAGGGGCACAGTTATCAGAGACACACTGAATGTGGTGCCTTTGTAACACTGAAGTCACCTGTGGGGGAAACAAAGGTGCTGGTGAGAAGCTGGATCAGTTTGGTGTAGTTGCTGTGGGGATCATTAACTATAGGCATAGACTCAGTTATTTAATTCAAACTATTTTGTGCCACAGTGTTGCCCAGAAGGCAAGTAATGATCCCAATTTACTTTTTTGTTCTGTATGTAAACAGTTAGATAAGGGAGAGGGGGTTTTATAAGCTGTAGTTCTGTAAACAGTGTCCTTAATTGTCTGGAAAGGTCATGAGAGCATGAGAAAATGTGCAACTATTTCTGCTCGGAGCATGAAATGAGTGGGGAATAAATCAGTGATTCTGATGTGGAAGAGTTGTGGGTACAGCCAGGGGGATTGCTGGGCTTTATGGAAGTTTATGAATGTTTAAACCAGAGATTCTAAGATGCAAAAAGAAATAATTTTATTCTAATGTAAGAAGTGGGGGTGACACGAGTTCCCTTAGCCTGGAGAACACCCTCTCTGTGTTCATTAGCTTTGCTTTCAGAGCAGTCTGCTTGTTCAGAGGGCACCAGCACCTGCCCTCAACTCTGCTTCATGGCCATTTTCATTTAAAAGCCTATTTTACTGCCTAATAAAAGTTTGGCTTTTAATTAATTTTGTATGTTTCTAACATTGCTGTGAGGGATGGGCTGGAATTCGCTGTGCATCAGCAGGGCTGTGGGTGACACATTGCAGTGAACACTTCTGCAGGTAACTGAACCACGAAGCTGCATCCCTGGGCCAGCTGATGGGAGCAGCAAGGCCTTCCAGAACCTCTCACAGCTTCTTTTTCACTGGAAATCAGACATTTTGGCATCTCTGCTTCCCACTCCAAGTCCTTCACGCCTTGTGAAGGGGAAAGTTGGCTCAGCTCAGTGTTTATTATTTTCTGTCGTTGTCTATTCCGCTTCTTAAAGTGCTTCTATTCCCTTCCAAATCCCCATTTGGATTCAAACGAATAGATCCATCTTTTCTCCTGGGCTCCTGTGGCCACCCAAAGCTGTCTGAAATGTGGATTTTTCTGCAGCCTCTCCTGAGTACGTGGAATCACACAGACACTACAGATACCTGTTCTCCAGGGATTGTTCTTCATTTGGAAATGCTACCGTGAGCCACGTTAAATCACTGTCACCGTGCCTCCTTCTCTCCTCTCTCGGGTTTCTAATAAGGACTTATTAGATAATGCAGAAATTAGAGGAATAACACCTAAATTCATTAAGCAATAAAATTAATTCACGGCCTGTAATTGTTTGAGCAGGAGACCGGTAATTCCCGTTTCACAGAAACTCCGCCCTGGCAGGCGCTGGGGCAGCTGCGATGCCGGGCAGTGCCCGGTGGGGCAGGACAGGGAGGAGCTCAGCCCCACGGCAGGGGAGGCTCAGCCTGACCGCTCCGGGGCTGCCTGCAGCGCCCTTCCCACCGCCTCTTGCTGAGCTCTGGACAGCTCGTGGTTTCCTGCATCACCTCCAGACGATCTGGAGAAGTTTTATCGCGCTCCAAAGCCTCCTTTCCGTAGGCAGGTCCCGGCGGTGGGAGCAGGACCTGCGCTCCTGCCGTGTCTCCCGGTGCCTGCTCTGGCATTCCAGTCATTCTTCTCTTTCTCGCTGCCTCTGATGAAGTCATCACCTCTCCTTCTCTCCTTCCCGGCTCCTTCCGAGTGCCATGGCATGTGCGCTGCTCGCCAGCACGGCTTCCTTCTGGTGAGTTCAGGGAGAGGATTTCTCCTCGCTGACTTCTCTCCCAGCACTCGGCTGGGACCTCCCTTTCTTGTCTGGAGCTGGGGCAGGTTCTTATCAGGAAATCAACTTGCTGGGAAGTGACTGCTTGTTATTCCTTCCAGCGGCCTGGCTTTGCTTTTGTTCACGCTGTCTGTTCCACTGGCTGATCCCTGGAACTGTGTGAGGGGGGGACTGTGAAGAGAGATGAACAAACAGGAGTTAATGTATTTTATTCTCCATAATGAGAGCGTAATCCTGGTGATCTCTTGGACTAGTTGGGATTCACAGGAGCAGGTAATGCAAATGGAAGAACACCTCACTCGCTAAGTGCAAAGTAAACAGTAGTAACAGTTGTTTGTGTGCTTGTTACACGTAACAACCTGCTTGGAGCGGTGTCTGAGACGTGGAGTCGAAGGAGGCAGGGATGTTGGGTGGGTTAAACAAGAGTTTGGGTGCCAGGAGCTGCTCACAGCCTGTTCTGCTGCTGCCCTGGAGCCTTGGGGGGATTGCTGTGCTGCTCCACAGCATGAAAAACAGGCATGGAAGAGTGCAGTGAGGATTAATTATTCTGTCAGTTCCAGTGCCTCGAATTAGTTAACAAACCAAATGTGTTTATTACTGTACAGAAAGAGTTTCAGAAATACTCATAAGCCCGAGGTCCTAAATTAATGTGCAGTGTTTGCAGTGTTGTGTGTCCTTTTGGCAGTGGGATATGTTCAACTTTAAAACCTCCTGGTGCCTTCCACAGCCAACAATGTGTTGGCCCAGCTGTGTGGGGATAACCTGGGAGAGCTTTCAGGGGCTGGATAATTTCAAGGAAGTTCCTCTTTGAAGATCTTACTCTGCACAGGGGGAAAACCAAAACATTGCAGCCTTCTGTAAATATTTGGAAAAGCAGGAAGCCCTGTTGTTTGTTTCTCTCTCTCCTGTGTTGTATCATGTGGATGAGCCCTGGGCCCTCTGTGCTGTTGAGAGGTGACTCAGAACTGCCACCAAGTCTGTCCAGACAGAGATGGAAGTTCAGGAGAGGCTGGGAAGAAAAGGCTGAAATCAGACACTGAATCTGATCTCTTGTAGCGTGCTTATTTTATGTACAAGTGGGAAAATCTGACAGAAATCCCAGAAAACAAGGCTGGAAGGAATTTCAGGAGGTGTCTGGTATCTGTCTGCCCCAGGAGAGGGGAGGGAAGGAACCTCCTTGTGCAGGGAGATCTCTCCCTCTCTACACCATCAGTTCCATGGCAAGGTGGGACTGTTTCCAGTGCCTAACCCAAATACCTTCTGCTGCAAATTAAGACATTTCTTTCTCAGCCTCCAGTGACTGTGGAGAGTTTTTATGACTGGCTTAAAGTGCCCTTTTCCATGGCCCTGGGCTGGCTGTGGCAGCGTGGCTGATGCCAGGCCCTGGGCACAGTGACCCAGCCTGAGATGGTGCCTCCAGCCCTGAAGAGTAAAAAAGGCACTTAAACCTTTAGATATTCATACTGCTCACCACTAAAGCTGCTCTGCTGTACATTCCTGGAGTTACTAATTTACCTGTAAGCTATTTTTATTAACCTTTAAAACAAACAGCTTCCCCCACGTCCCCCCAACACCCACACCCACCCCTCCTTCTGGTTATTTCTGGTTTCTTACAGAGGGTTTTGTAATCAGTCTCTCCTGCAGTGAAACCCACAGTGCTTAAACGAAGCTAAAATGGAGATTTGACTCCAAACATTTAATGAAACATAAGTTTAATAATTATAGGAGGGTTTAGGTGCTAAGCCAGCTCTGTGTTTGGTCTGGGGTCACACTGATGTGTTTGCTGGCTCTACTTGGGATATATTTTAATGATGAAGTAAGAAGCAAAGTTGGGGGGTGTTAGTCACATACAGGTGCTTTCCCTTGGTGCTGAGCAGTGTTTGGGGCTGGGGAGAACATGGTGAAAGTAATTTCTTGTAGCTGCCTTTCACATAATGCCATCATTCCTGTTTTCCAGCCAGGTGTGTGAGAAGTGCTTTAAACAATGTTGATTTTTCTGGTCATTAAGAAAATGCAAAGCAGCTTCTTCAGTTGTCATCTCCAGCTCACTTTCAAAATGCTGTAATCAAGTAGTTTCTTTATGACAGTCCAAAAACAAAAGAAAACTCAAAGGAGTGGGGTAGGAGCCTGAATCTTCTGAGAGGAGATGACACCAAAGGATTTTACTGCTTGAGATTCAAAGTGCAGCTTTCTGCAGAGAAAGTGCCCCAGACATTTGAAGGCTTGGCTGGGAGTTGGGAAGGCAGAGCTGCTGGTTTGGGCTGGCTGAGTTTCACACAGGTTACGTGGCAACCAAAGATGTCACTGAGCCAGCACCTCACCCCATCCATGGCTGGAATCTCAATCTGTTCTTTTGGAATAGTTTAAGGCACATCTCAGGAGTTGTTGGGTGGAATTGTTGGTTTTGATTGTTTCTAACAGTCAGGCTTTGGCAAGGGCAGAACCTTGCTGAGGAGACAACCTCCATGGAAATGCTTGGCTAAGGAGGACTCTGGAATGGTTTTGGGAAGGGAAGCTTGTTACAAGGCCTGAGCATCACTGAATGGCAGCTTGGAAATAAATCTGTTTTTCTGAGTTCCATGGTGCTTTCCAAGAGGGTTTGTGAACTGAGGACACACCACCTTACAATGCTGTAGCTGGCCTGTCCCAACACCTTTCTAAATCTCCTCAGTGTTGAGCACAGCTGTTAATTTTGCCTTTTCAGCCCCCTCCCTTCCTTGCCAATGGGGAAGGAGGTAAGTATTCCTATCATCATTTTATACTTTAGCAAAAGCAGGATTTAATGATTTTTTTCCTGATTCCAAAGCAAATTGCTAGAGGAATTAGTGAGGTAACTTAAGCATCCTGTGCCTCTAACCCCATTAGCAGTTTCCCCGAGGAGGATCAAATCCATGAGTGCACGGATCTCTACTTTGCATATAATTCTCACTCATCTCAATACAGTTTCTGTTTACTCATCTGCAGACTGGAAATAACGATAATGCCAACCTGTCAGGCATTATCTGAAGCTTACAGTTGTATAAAAAATGCTAATTGTTGAAGGTGAAAGTCTTGCTGATGGGACGTTGTTCCAGGCAGCTCGGGGAAATGGGAGCGGAATCCGTGGGGTCACAGCGCTGGCTCATCCCCGAGGACATCTCGGGGGGGCCACCCCACATTTGGCACGTCCTGCTGGCATTCCCGGGCTGTGCCCAGGCTGTACCCGTGCTGCTGGCTGTGTTTGTGACTGTCCCTTGTTTTGTGTGTCCCCAGAGTCGCCCCCGGAGCGGTGCGGGCAGAGGCGCAGCATGCCCAGCGGCGTCTCGGAGAAGAACCCCGCCATGGAGCCCGCGGCCACCACGCCCTTCAGGGTCACGGTCAGTGTCCCCCTCTCCAGAGGGGCTCTGGGACCTGGGGGATGCCAGAGGGGAAGGGAGGAGAAGTGCTGCCTGTGAGACTGGGTGTTACCTGTTTGTAGGAAACTGGGGTGCTCTCAGATGCCGTTAGCAGCAGGCAGCTGTTTGTAGGGTTGGAATGGAGTCTGGAGCTTCACTTGGGAGACTTTCCTGGAGAGGTTTCCCTGGTGAGTCCTGGTGCAGTGTATTCCTGGGTGCATTTACCTGTCTGCAGCTGTACAGTGTGTGCTCACACACCTACAGAGAGAAAATCTCCTCTAGAGGAACCTGTCATTATCTCACGGATCACCTGCCAAGCTGGGATCGCCCAGAGCCTGGGATCCTGTCCCAGCAGGAGCCTGGAGGAGCCATCCACCTTTTCCATGGCTTCAGTCCCTGTGCTTTGAGATGTCCCTGGTTGTTCATTACCATGGCTAACAGTGGTCTTGGTGCTCCACGGGAAGGGCACTGCTGTGTCCATTGACAGACAGGAGCAGGGACCCCAGGAATGGGATGTGTCAGTGCTGAGCCCTGGCTGTCAGTGCCCAGTGCCAGCACAGTGTGAGCAGTGTGAGCACAGACACATCAGCTGCCTGGGGTGGCTCTCAGAGCTGTTTTTGTTCAGAAAAGTCACAAATGGTCTTGCAGCAGGTTTGCTCCATGCAGGTTTTCTCTGCAGGCCACACCTTCTTTACAGACTCAGCTGCTGCTTACCAAACTCAGGGAGGCAGAACCAGAATTTCAAAGGAAAGACAATGGTGCAATCTGAAAAAAAATAATCTGAGCACACCCAGTTCACCTGAGAACATTTGCACTGGTAAATGAGTCACGATTAGCAGTTTGGACAAGGAGTTTATTTTAGTTCTAGAAATGGTTCTTCCAGCCAGCAGAACCTACTGATCTCAGTGAATGAATGTCCTTGAACATTAAACAACCACTGCTACTAGGTGAAAATGGCAAAACATTTAGGGAAAATCTGGATTCTTCACAAGATAGAGGATTTGGGAATATTTTTCTTAGTATCCCTGCAGTCAAAGAAAATAAAAAGCTGTTTATTCCTTTCAGTGGCATATATCCTGCTTTTTGGCTTTTTAGAGAAGCTATTCCAGCTTTGAGCAGGTCAGCCCCTGGTGGTGGAACAGCTGATGTGGGATGCAGTTCCTTGCTTTCAGCAGCTCTGTTACTCAGTGTGGATTAAATAAGGGCAGCCATCACATGGGTAATACATGACATTTGTCTTCTCTGAGTTCAAATCCACCCTCATCTCATTTCTCCCCTGCTCCCCCTCCGAGTGTCACTGCATTAATATGAATGGCTTCATTAGGTACAGTTGGTGCAGCTGCCCAGCCTTCAGCAGATGTCTGACTTTAGAAATATATTCTCCCTCACCTTCCTTCATTAACCAGAGGAACATTAGCAGTCAGTCCACTCCAGCCACTGGGAATAGTAATTAGTGCCTTAGTTTAGTGGTAATGGGATTATTACTTTTGAGCCTGCTGTTATAGGTTTGGAAATTGTAAGCTTTTCATATTTTACAGCTGATTGTTCTTCCCTGACATCTCCATCCTTCTGCTGTTGAGTCTCCAAGGGCCCAGGAAGCTCAGGAGCCATTGGATTCAGCTATTTTGGCAGTGTTGCACTCCCAGTTGCTTTCTTTCATTTCAGAACTAGAGCAAACTAGGTTGGAAATTTGGGAAATTCCCTTGGGAATTCCTTTCCCGTACAGAAGTCTGCCAGGCAGGTTACAGATAATTGGGGATTGTGGTTTTTGAAAACAAGAGCTCCTGGTAGCTTTTGAATTATAGAATATAAACCTTGAAAATGAAGTCATAAAAATTCTATATCTTCATATGTGACTTAACTGTTCTTACCCCTTCTCCTAAAAGAAATTTTTAATGAAGCTTCTTAAACTTGGAAAAATCTCCTCTAGTCCTGGTTATCTCCTGCTGTACAAGAACTCTTTTCCATGTAAATCCCTCCCTTCACATCCGTGCTCTTGGAGCTCTGTAGGAGCTGATGCAGAATGAGAAATTCCAACTCCAACCCAGGTAGTCCCTGAGCTGAGGCTCCTTGTCCTGAGCCTGCTCTCAGAGCCAAGGATGCAGATTTTGGTCTCCACTTGCAGTGGGCACCTGGCAGCAGCTGGTGATGCTGCAGGGCTGGAGGTGCCCTGTCCCTTCTCCATGGCCATGGTGAAAGCCTTGCTTTCAGGAGAATCCAGAGAAGCATTTTGCCTCTCTGCATTGAATCCCAATAGCTGGAGGTGAGATGGGTTAAATCTGAAATCTGTGGGGTCTTTTGCCAGGAGCTGGGGAAGTGTGCTGAGTGCCAGTGAATCCCTCACTGTGCCCACCTTGCAGGGAAGTGGTGCAGGGGAGGATTTGCTGAGGCTGGCTGGGGAGGACTCACTCCCATCCCATCAAGCACTGCCATCTATTGACTCCTTCTGTTAGAGCCTGATCTCCTTCCATTGCTAGGCAAAGTCCAAATTGCCAAAAAACTTGAGGAAGCATCTGTATTCTGTAATTTACTAGACAGGATTTAGGATTTCTTTCTCCAGCCCTTTAATCCTCAGTTCTAGCATTAATTATTTGCTTTCCAGGGGCACCAAAACCACTTCAGTGCTTCTTCTGGTTGAAGCCACATTGGCTCCAAAAATCCCTCCAAACCACACCAAAACACAGTTTTTCTTCTCCTTGTAACATGAACTTGTTTTCCTGCAGTTTTCCTGCCTGCTTGGGCTCAGTACACAGCTGAATTTGCAGTGATCCATCATAAGCTACTCTTACAGCATTCCTCCATCTATCCTGGTTTTAATCCTTGATAAATGAAGTATTAAATACTAATGGCAGTAAATGGAAACTCCTGGAGAGATGAAAGTGAAGAGCCCTTCTGTCATTCCTCTTCACTGAACATAATCCTAAATAATGGGATCCCAGTTCAAGCTGCTGTGGACAAGATATTGAAGGATTTTTTTTCCCCC
>WEIU01004432.1:213536-227418 GCA_013389925.1 Aegithalos caudatus
CTCTTTTTTTTTTTTTTTTTTTTTTTTTTTTTTTTTTTTTTTTTTTTTTTTTTTTTCTTTTTTCTTGAAAAGCAGTCATGTAAATTATATTATAATGATTTGACTTTGGAGAATTTATGTTCCTGTATTATGTGGAGAGTGGAATGGGCACTTCCCTCGGCATGATCACCCCTCTTTAATTGAAATGTAATTGTTTACTAAACCATTGCAGCTCAGAGGGAAAATTACTGTCATTTTGGTCTGTGGCTGCATACATTAAAGTGCCCCTTTTGTAGGGATTGAATTTAAGGAGAATAGGAACATTATCACAGATGATATATAAACATAAAGCTGTTATCATTAAACTGTCAGCTGCAACTGACTTTGGGTAACCAGTGTTAGTGGCAGCAAGAAATATGGGAATTACTTGGGGAATCTGTCTGTCAGTTCAGTCACCACTTCTGCAACAGGACATGCTTGGAAGCTTTGGGGTTGTGAGCATTTTAGAAATTGGAAGAAAAATGAGGTCATTGGGAGCCTTTGCAGTTATTTCCAGGCTCCCTGGTACTGCTTGGCAAAATCTGGAGGGCCCCTGAGAGGGGCTTGCCAGGAACCCAGCACCCAGACCTTGTACCTCAGGCATCCTTTGGGGATGGATTTCCAGGCTCTCCACAAAGGTGCTTTGTTCTTACCACCCTCATTTTCCAGCTGGGAAAATTGAGGGAGGGAAAACTTAGCTAACTTAAATTTGATCGTGCTCCAAAGCCCAAAAATACATCCTGAGCCGAATTTCTTCATTTCTAATTCCCAATCCTGGTGTTAACCACTAGCTAAGCTATTCCTAATTACCTCTCTGAAATCCTCTCAGTTTCAAGAGAATTAAATATTCTCCAAATTGATGCTGTAATGTGAAAATGAGTGAGTCGGTTCCTGGACTCCCAAGTCCTTCTTCCTATCACAGAAATGCCTTGACTTTCTTACTTTTTCTGCCAGCACCTCGTGTTGTCAAATTTCTAATTGCTTGTTATTTAAATTAGAGCCCTCTGCCTCATTTTTCTAAGTCATCTTATTAACATAAATCTGTGAGCATTTTTGATCTTTAATTTTGTCCTTTATGAGACATGAGATAAATTCTAGTTAAGGTATGAAGGATAAATTTCATTTTGAAAAAGGGAATCTTTTTCCCTACTCACTGCTTCCTAGCACAGGGATTGAAAAGCGAACCTGACTGTAAAGGTATTTTTAATTCTTTGAGTCTGACCTTGTATCTTGAATTTTTTTTAAGTAAACCTGGAATTTCCAGCTGGGGAGTACTGCAAGGCAGCATGGTCAGAAATAGGAGGGACTGTCAGATTTCAGCACTGAGCTGCAATCCAAACCACTGAGGATTTATGATGTGCACCAAGCAGGAGACAAGAATGACAGGATAAAAGGCACAATGCTGTGACCTGCTTCACTGAAAGGGGCTCAGCAAGGCAGGGCCTGGATTTGTTCCCTGTTTGAGCTGAGTGTGTTCCAGGGAGGTCTCCCTGTCAGAGCCTGCAGCCTCTGAAGGGCGGTGCAGAAATGAGCAGAAGGGCTCAGCAGCAGCTTAATTCCCACACTGAGGCCACTTCTCTGTGGAAGCATGAGGGCTCCTGTTGGAGTTCCTGTGGGCTTCTGGCCTGCTCTTGGTGGCTGTCACACGGGGAGGGGTGGGACAGCAGAGAGGTCCCCGGGGCAGGAGCAGGTGTGGGGCACTGAGGAGGGGCTGGGACAGGACCTGGGGCTGCCACATCTGGGGGGGCTCGTGGGGACCCTCAGTGCCCAGGCAGAGCCCTGGTTAACCCACAGCTTCCACTGAGAGAAATGCCCCAAATCACCAATTTCTGTGCCCCAACACCACTGCAATGTGTTCTGGACTAGGGCAGGAGCAGTTGCTGCTTCCTGTGTGAAGCTTGGGCCGTGCATAAACAGGGAAACTTGTGATTCTGGGGAAGATAAAGTCAAATACACTGTAGTTCTTGGGTGGGAAAGGAGAAAACAAATGTTTCAGGAAGTTGGCTGGCTCTGCAGAGGGTCTAAATTGGCACAATTCCATTGACTTTGTTCAGCTGCTCCAGATGTTTGCACTTTCTCAGCCTCTGAGGACACTGGGCTGATCCCTCTGGGCTGTGTGAAACCCACGACTCCGAGCAGGGCTCAGGGTCCCAGGGGGAACAGCAGAAAATCCTTGGGACTGGGACACATTCCTTGTGCCAGGAATGAGAAGGGAAGGAGTGAGAGTGAAAAGGCAGCTCCAAACTCCCTCTCCCCAGAAAGCCTGAGCAAGTTTTAGTGGGATAAACTTGTGTTGTTCTCCAGATTTCACAACTCTCCTCACATCCCTCCATTCCTCCACTCCTGGGGAAGCAGTGTTGTAGCCAGATGAGAAATACCAACAGCTCCTGTGTGTTTTCATGGAGAGAGCCCATGGGAGGAATATTTAACATTTAGGCAGTAAGTAGGGCTAATAGGAAATGCTAATTCACATTTCATTCTTTTGATCAGTGTATATTGAATGATAATTACAGTGATAGTACTTGGCACTTCTGTAGCACCTTTCATCTGGAGCTGTTAAAGTGTTCTGCCAATCTGAATGAATTCAGGCTTGCAGGCACTGTGGGGTTGCAATTTACCATAATGCCTGAAAATAAATGGGAAACTAAGGCCTGGAAAGATTATACCACTTTCCCTATCATTCAAAATCTGTATGAAGCAGCTGGAGCTGGGTGGTAGTGCTGCTGGTCATCTCATAAGAAACAAAACCAACTCAAGGCATCACTATAAATGGTGGAAGTGGGGTGGTGACTGGCCTTTACTCTCTAAAATGTTTGTTTGGCATTTTTTGTGGTAATTTACCAATTCATTATGTACTCAGGTGCTCTGGTGTATTTTTGTTTGAATTTCCCTCACAAAGAGAAACAGTCTCAGATTCTCCCTGGATTTTTCAGTCACATACTTGGATCCATGTCCATTCTTTAGAGATTCCCATCTCCAAAGGATGATTTGGAGAAAAATGTTGATTTCAAAGCTGCTACAAGAAAAAATTGATAGTGTTTCAGTCTCTTCCCAGGAAGCTCAAGTGCAAACAGCCTGGACTAATTGATAGGCTGGAGGGAGGCAAATGGACCTGACTGGTTTCATTTCTGTGGAGTGAATGAAAGGCAGAAAGTAAACAAACAAAAGCTTCAATTTGTTTAAACCTCTGGGCACTGAACACTCTCACATTGCTGGTAGCACAAAATAAAGAGGGCCATTAGAATATCCAACATGACAGTGTCCCTTTAATTTGTTTCTGGGTCACAGATAAAGAATTGTCCTGCAGATATGAAAGGTAGGATAATAAACACATTCCATTCTCCCTCTTTCAGTAGCACTGGCATTGTGCTTTCAGAAAACAAGTCAAGGAGTGGAAGGTATTATCTGAATCTCCTGGAGACTGGAACATGAGTGCCCATTGCATCAGGACCTTCATCTGTGTACTTCTTCTCTTGGGGATTTGTGCTGCTTTAGCTCAGGGATATTCACTGTTTGCTAAATCCTGAGTTCATTGCACTGGAATTCACAGAAATCTGTGTCATTGCCACAGTTCACCCTGGATACATTTCTACCAGATTTTGTTTCTGGGGCAGATTTTTCTCTAGCTTAGACTAAACACTTCTCCTTAATTGCCAGAACATATTTTGAGCCCTCATTTCTTGGTCTTTCAGTGCAGATGTTCACATGGCACCTGTGGACTTTGGTAATAACGAGGGTGCTGTGACAGGAAACCATGGGAGAGATTCCCCATCCCAGCTGGCAGTGATCTTGTCCATGTTCACCCCAGGAAGCAGCTGAGCTTTAACAGACATGGAGGAGCTTATGGCCCTTGACTGGATCATTTGAAGTTGTTTTGGAGGTTTCTTCTTCCCCTCCAAGTCCCAGCCTGGCGCTGCCTCGTGTGAGGCTTTCTCCAGGTGGTGACACTGTTGTTCCAAGCCAAGTGCAGCTGCTTGGAGCAGCAGGACTGATCCACGCTCTCCTGGTGAGTGCACGGACTCAGGACATGGCAGCTGAAGAACCTGGATTCCTGGCTCTGGGTGGAGCACACATGGGAAGATGACATTGATTTCTAGATAGTTTTTTCAAACTTTAGTTGCCATGGAAACAAGATTCCCTTTCTCCTCCGTGCTGTCACTTTTCCTCAGCGCTGCACTCTGATAAGCAATGGGCTGTGTTTGTCCTCCCCACACGCTTTTCCCAGTGATATTCATGGCTCAGGCATCAAGGATAATTTGAGAGGGAGCTGGGGAAGCTCTGCTGCTTTTCCTGAGGTGTTCAGGTGTTCCCAGGCCTGGCGCTCTGCCAGAAACTTTCTTGTCTTTATCTTCCTCCATAATTACAGTGGATCATATCTTCCCTGCAACATTTTTCAAAGCACCAAGGAAATTAACTCCAGAACTAATCATGTCTTTATTTCCTGCACGGCTCCGTGCAGTTCCCATCAGGGCTCTGCAGAAGGGGATTTGCCCTGAGCAGTGTAACCTGGCCCTGGCCCTGCCCTCGTCCCCTCCCCTATTCCTGCCTCTTGCAAGGTCATCTCCATGGCATTCCCACGATGGCACAGCCTGGCCTGACTGCAGCACATAATTAAGGTTACTTTACTTGACTAAACTCGAGGTTAATTGACTTTACATTTCCCCAGGAGTCCCATGGAAAAGGTGGAGGTGATGAGTACAGGGTGCCCCTGGACTGAGGCCATTTAGGCACAAGAAGAAAAAAATGTTTGCTGTTCTTAGTGGGTGTAGGAGAGCTTCATATCCCTTCCTGGGAAACAAGGGAGTGTCCCAGCTGCTGTGGCACTGACTCTGGCTGAGGGACACATGCTGGGAACGAAGCCTTCCTTGATAATTAGCAACCAAGTCCAAAATAGTTAACTTAAATCTGCCTGATAGAATTGAAACTTCCTGCGGGGTGACAAAATTCTGCTTTAAAGATAGTAAATCCACTGCTAATGATTAGGCAAGAAATAGTCACTGCTAAGACCCAAAAATAGGATCTGTCACTTGCAATGGCTGTCTTATTATTTTGAGGGATAAACCAGCACTGAACTTAATTTTTGCCTCCAGTTCCTGAAGGATATTCTTTTTGGTTTATATCTTTCAATGTGAGTGTTTTAAGAGAATTGTCAGTTGTGCTGCCTCACATCACCTTCCTCAGCACCTCAGCCCAAAATCAGACAAAAAGTACGAGCTGAGGGGGGAAAGGAAAGGAGTAAAGGTGCAGAAAAAGAGCAGGGAGTTTTCTTGCCTTGGTTTTCATTTCTCTCTGAGCTTTCTTAATCAAAAAGCTCTCTGATCTGTGTGTCCTGAAGGATGGAGAAATCATGAAAGCCAGGCTGGTACTCCTGGAAATGTCGTGTGTGTGTTTTATTTATCTTTCCATTGTAATTTTTCTCCCTTTTTCCAAAGCTGTAAGTAGGAGGTGAATCAAACTGAAATAGGCATTTTCATAAATTCTGAGATGGGGATAAATGAACTTCATCTTCAGTGTTTGCACAATGTCTGGGAAGTGAGTTGTCTAGGGAGGGAGATAGGGGAAATGCAGGGCTGGTGTATCATCTGAATTCCAGTTGGTATTCCCCACACCTTCACAAAAGTGAGCATTTTTGTTTGATTGCAGCTGTAATTATTGCTGAATACAAATGTTCCAATTTAAGCTGCAGAAATGTGGGGAAAGTCTTTGAAGCCAAGAGCATCTGCCTGGAACATGAGTTTCATATTTGAATGAGTAACTTTTACTGCAAAATTACACAATGAATCCCTACATTCAAAAGATAATAATTTTTTTTACTCTAAACACATCATCTACCAACTGCTTTTTAAAATTTATTGGCTTGGCAGCTGGTTTTGTAGAAAATGTGTTACTAAAAACACACAAGGTTTGTCATGGAAAATGAGGCAGCTTGGTGTTGGTACCTTCCTGTAGACTTAGAGCTGGCCATCAATATTGTGGGAAATGAGGATCTCTCTCCCAGAGTGTGCTGTGCCCCAGAGGTCTCAGGTGGGAGTGAGCCTGGCACAGCAGGACATCCATGTGCTGCTCCAAGGCCATACATCAGTGTAGGGAAAGCAGGGATAAAACACAACCAGTTTACTCTGCATCCTACCCAAAGGTGGGCTTTAAAAGGGAGCAGTAATGTAAAGAGATTTATGGAGATGGTTTTCTCCTCTCCCCTGTGTGTTTATTGCCCATTCTGGTGAGCTCTGATACCTGTTTCACCAGGAGTGCTGTATTTGGATGGCTGGAGGGCTGGCATAGGAGTGAGCACTTGAGAAGTAATCCTGGCTTTGCAGCTTATCTGGGCAGAGTCAGTGCAGCAAATCACTTGGACAGCTCTGCCTTCACAGCCTCCCTGTGTGCCCTGCCAAACCCCTCCATCCTGACAGCCTCTCCTGCCTGCCCTCCCACCTCCACCAGCCTGCCCTCCTTTCTCCCTCCTTGCACAGTAAGCTTGTTGAAGCATGGCTCTGCCTGGGGACTGGCTTTAAAAAGATATATTCTCATTTCTGAGATTGGGAAAGAATTAAATTAATCTGCTTTGTATGAAAAAATACCTTTTTTTCCTGAAATAGAAGGGCACAGTGGTTGATGCCAACTATTCCTAGACATGTTTTGTACCTGGTGCAATGGTACTGAGCCCAGGGGTCAGTGACCCACTGGAGATGGAAGTGCTGCCCCACAGAAACAGTTCCAAAGTGCAGCCCCTGAAAGCTCCTGGGCTCCTGAGCCCTTGGCAAAACCCTAAGGGACCTGGATCAGGATGTTTCAGAGTTTTGGACACAGCACAGGTCCTCTGGGTTGGGGGACTCTGTAGTGCCTGTTAAATAAGGAAACTGCTCCATCCCACTGAAATCCTCCTGCAGGTGCCATCCTTGCTTGGCTGTCCCAGTTCTGCTCTCTTTGGGTGAATCCTGGTTTTGCTCTTGAAGGGTACTTGCATTCTCCCTGTGTCTCTGTTTCTGCATCTTTCATCCCTGATTGTTCAATTACCCTTCTCCTACCTTCCCAAGGAATCTGTCTTGTTGGGATGTGAAATGTTGACAGTATGATAATTACAGAGCTGGGAACAAATAATCCAGAGTAGTGTGGGTTTATTTTAATAGGGGAAACAAAAGAATCCAAACTGAAGAACCAAGTGATCCCTGAATAACAACAACTGTTGTAGTGTGACTGTTGTCTGGATTCTTCCTCACACTTCAATTCCTTCATCCTTTATTAATGTCCCACCTGCTCCCTGTCCATGTTCCATGGAAGTCATCAGTGCTAATTGGAGAATCCAGACCCAGACTTCCCAAGGTTTCTGTTATTTTACCAAAGGCTGGGAAGGGAATCTTCCCTGAACAGAAAAGGAACAGATTGAAATTCTGCAAAGAAGCAGAATTAGCTGAAAATACGAGGGAGAGTGTCCTAAGCTGAGAGCTGCCAGTCCATGGAATGGTTTCTCCAGGGCAGTGGGAGAAGATCCCGTGACCAAGGCAATTTCAACAAGATGGGTAAAGTCTTAATGAAAATGGAGCTCCAGCAGCAATCCTTTATTGGCCAGAGGTGGGAAAGGGATGAGATGTGGTGTTAACGTGTTCTGTTACTGCTGCTTCTCTGTGATTTGCTGATACTCACGTGTGTGAGATTTGCCATATTCATAATTAACCCCCAGTGCCTCTCATTTGATGTAATTCCAGCTTTTCCTGACCTGGCCAGACCCACGCTGTCCCCTGGGTGACCTGGGGGACATCAGAGCATCTCCATCTGATTTTTCAGACGGGCTGGGCGAGTGTTTGCAGTGACACTGCAGAGCTGATTCATCTCTGGCCGTGGCAGGGCAGGGTTGCTAAGCAGCGCCCACAGCACGAGCTGCTTCTCACATTCCAGGGCTGCCTCGTGGCCTGGCTCCCACACAGCCCCTCCTGATCCTAAGTGCTGCATCCCCATGTTTATCCTCTCACAGGAGCACCAGTCTGACCACAGCCTGTGGAGCTGCAGGGTTTTTTGGAGGGTTTTTGCCAGTTACCTCTGGCCACGCAATGGGTTTGCAGTTTTTTGTCATCCTTTGGGGTTTAGCATAATTCCAAGACACTTCTGTCTCAGAGGGGCTTTCCTTGTCCCTTTAGAATAAGGTTTTGGGGTAACATCAGCCACAGCAAGTGGTGGTTCCTTGCTCCTAGTGAGACATCAGGGGAGTTTAGATGAGATATTCGGAAAGAATTCATCATGGAAAGGATTTTCCAGTGTTGGAACAGCTGGAACAGGTGCTAGAGTCACCATCCCTGGAAGTGGATGTGGCACCCAGGGATGTGGTTCAGTGGTGAACAGGGGTTGATAGCTGTACTTGATGTTGTTAAAGGTCTTTTCCAGCCTTAACAATTCCATGATTCTCTGATCTGCTTCTGCCCCTGGGGCTCACAGGGTGACTGGGAACAGGCCTGAGATTTATTAAATGAAATGGAGAGAAAGACACTGGGGGACTTTGCATCCATCTGAACGAAGTCATGGCTTCAGGAGAACACACATTAATCTCTGGGTGCATTCCTAGGTACAGAGAGGAGGATAAACTCTTCTGGTTTTCCTTTGAAGTTCCCATCCCTCCTGCTCTGCAGACTTTGGGGGAATGCTGCTCTCCTTTTCCCATTCCCTGGCATTGCACTGGACAAATCTTCAGAGCAAGCTGGGGTTTGCCACGTAAACAGAATTTGGAGGTGTTGGTTGATAAACTTACAAAAACGTCATTTGCTAAGGTTTTTGCAGGTTTCTCCTAAGCTTGGGGGTGTCTTCAGCCTCGAGGTTGTCACACTCTTGCCTCCCATGTGCCCAAGCTCAAAACAGCCCCTGTGCAGGCCTTGTGTATCCTGGGAATGCACTTTCTGGGGAAGGGAGTTCCACAGGGGCCGTGTGCTCCATCACCTGAACAAAGCCCTTCATCACACCTGGCAGGAGCAGAGCTGCAGGACAGCAAAGCAACTTAGAACTGCAAAGTTCAAATCAAAAAGAGCTGACAGAAATAAATGATATATGAAGTGTTTGAGGGGCTACAGACACTTCCAGCCCTGTGCCTCTAACACTGAACAAATGAAAAATATTTGATCCATAAAGGTCAGTGCTGTACAGAAATTCCCTTCCTGCCCTGCTTCAGTGCCAGGGGCCACTCAGGGGATTATTTCTGTTCTGGGGCTTTGAGAGACACAAATGGTGCCTGCACTCACCCTCGGGGCTGTTTTGGGCTCTGCATTCTTGGGGTAGCTCAATGCAGTCGTGTTCTGCAGAGAGAAGGGTAAAAATGTGCACTTAGATGTCTTTACCTACTAAGAAGCAGCATTAAATGCTCCCCAAAAAGGTTTCTCTTTTATTTTGATAGCTAAGACTAACATTGGTAATTGTAGAAATGGGTAAACTCATTTGTTTGGAACATTTATGGCTATAAAAGGATGCTTAGTGTTGGCACAGCTCTACTTGTTTCACAAATACAAATATTAATTATCCATTCAGTGGAGCCTCAATAAGAGGCTATTTCCATGTGCTGTGCAGGAGCAGAGAAAAACCCAAACTAATTCCAGAAATAAATTTGTTTAATATAAAAAAAAATTAAAAACTGTAAAGCCCAGGATAAGGATGGGTCTGGTAGAAAAGATTTACTCCCAGTTTTCTACCTTATCCCTGATAGAGCAGAACACATGGAGACCTGGAATGAAAGGCTGCATTGCACACTTGTACTCACAGCAAACACTTACTTATTAAATAGCAGTTTCTTGATTATGAGTAGTGAAAAAATCCCTGATGTCCTCTCCTGTCCCCCAGAGTTGAGATTTGCTTGAACTAAAACAAAAAGATGGGGAAGAACTATAAAAATAACCCCATCTGTTCAGTAGTTTCCTGTGATCTGCCTTTGTAGGGGTGGTTCTGTGTGGGTTTGGGGTGAGAGCAGAAGCCAGGGTTGTATCTGTGCTCCTGTCTGACCAGTGCCCTCCCAGTGCCCTCCCAGTGCCTCCCAGTGCCTCCCAGTGCCCTTCCAATGCCTCCCAGTGCCTCCCAGTGCCTCCCAGCACCCCAGGCCAGACCCTCACACTGCCCCAGCCTCTCCCTGCTTTCCTGGCTTAGAGAAGATGGAGAACTGCCAGGACTCTTCCAAAGAAAGCTGCTTGTGAGGCATCCAGCCTGATTTATTGATATATCATTTTTTAAATTTGATCTCTATTGTGTTTCCATGGTGCTGAATTTTTACCTTTATAACTTTATCGTGTGGGTTCGCTGCGAGTGAACATTATTGGTGTGGGAGTCAGCTCCAGACACAAGACTTGCATCATTACTTTATGTTTAATAAAACAGGAGCTCCAGATTTTGCTGTCATTAACACTCTGCTCAGTTTTGTCCCCCTCCCTTTTTCTCTCTCCTTTCCAGTTTTTTTCGTGTTGCCCCAGGGCATGTGGAATTCTACAGTTCCTGCATCTCAAAGGCATATGGTGCTGATGGGTTTGCACATATGCTTTAAAAGTATTATAATACCAAAAATATTCAAACATTGTAATAGAATATAAGATTATTTCCAGGTTCTAGGGTAACTGGAAATGCCAAATTTGATAAGGAAGAAAAATTTAATGACAGTCCCACCTTCCTCAGTCCACAGTGAGATGATGGCATTGGATTTGGGGTTTGTCAAATATGTAAGAAAAGAGCCCAAATCACAGCAGATTTAATTGTGCTGTTTTGAATCGTGCCATCCTGTTTTAGCTGAAGTTGCTGTGGTTGTGATTAAGCCATTCCTCAGAAGGATTTGTTTTGTTTTCTTCTGCCTTCCTTCTTTGTGTCTTTATCATGTCTTCAGTCAGCTCTTGTGATTAGAGCGATTGTACTCCGGGCTTGGAGGTGTCAGAGGCAGAACAGCAGAAACAAAGCAAGCAAAGCAACGCCCTGGCTCTTGAAAAGTGAAATCTGTGCTCAGTGGGAGCTCTGCCAGCTCCCAGAGAAGCTGTGGCTGCCCCTGCATCCCTGGGAGTGTCCCAGGCCAGGCTTGGGATATCCCCAGGATGGGGCTTGGATAGTGGGAGATGTCCTTTAAGGTCCTCCCTACCCAAACTGCTCTGTGATTCCGTGGTTCATCCCTTTTCTTGCCAGGCTTGATGAATTCTGTGCCACGTCGCTCTGTGGGCTTTCAGGGGTTGCATGGGGCCATACTCTTGACCACAATTATTGTCTCTAAAGACCCTAAAATATCTCTTCTTGCTCACCTTAGGCTGTGCAGGGATGAATTTCTATAGCTGGTACCTCTGCTTCCATTGTAAAGGATCTTTCATTATTTATTCTAGCTGAAGGGATTCTTGGGCTCTGCAGATTTCATTTTTTGTCATTTCGTAGGGACTATTAACTTCTGAATGAAACCTTTCTCAGTCACCAGTTTAATCTTTGCTAAGATATTTTTGCTGGTGGTGAATGCTGCCCACACACAGGAAGATACAATTCTGCCCCAGACAGCTCTCAATATAAACTTAAAAGTGTATAAAGAACATGCATGCAAAGGGCAGTGCTTTAATTGCTGGAACTGCCAAGAATGCAGCTCAGCTAGAGGAGCAGGCAGTGCTCAGAGGGTGGGATTAGCCTTGTTTGTCTGGAGATCAGAATCAAATGTTGTTTAAAGTCATAAATGAAGAAGAAATGGATCATGTCCTTATGATCTCACTAGGAAAGCTCGGCGGTCACACCCCAGGTCAGAATCTCTCTCCTGTATTTTCACAGACAAATTTCTGTCTTTTTTTACTACCCCACCTAAAAATTACAGAAGGTATTCATTCACACATTAGGCTTTCTGATCTCTGGTGTGCACTGTGGAGGTGCAAAGTATCACTATAGCAGCATAATTTATCAGCATTAAAATCTCTGACATCTCATTCTCCCAAGGAAGCTGGCAGTGAAAACAGAAAATGGCTCTGTGTGATTTCCTTCTGGTGGCAACAAATGTAAAAACAATGGGAAACAGAAGGAAAGTAATGTCTTGCTGCAACCCTAAACTCTAATTTCCAAATCCTGCACGAATCATGGAACAGTTGTGGAGATGTGGAATATACAATTGAGGAAGAAAAATGTCACCATTGATTGCAGAAGGCTTTTGGGTTTTTCCTTATCACTGCCCTGTCCAGAGTTCAAAGCTATTCCTGCATTGAAGAAGGGGCTTGATAAAATGAGGACATACTTGTGGGTGGGCTGGCAGTGACTGAGGAACTCCAGTCTCTCATTCCTGGGCCAGAACCTTCTCACCAGAGGAGTTTAGGACAGTATCAGGTGTTGGGCCATGCGTGTATTTTGGATTTTCCCTTCACAGCAAATATTGGCCAGTGTCCATGGCAGGCAACCAGAGCCTGGTCCAGTCAGAGGAACAAGAGCATGGAGAGTTGATAGATGGGAATGGGGCTGATACCATGCTGATATGATGGGAATGGGGCTGATAGCACACTGATAGGATGGGAATGGGGCTGATACCATGCTGATATGATGAGTGTGGGGCTGATACCATGCTGATATGATGAGTAGGAGGCTGGCTAAGGTCTGAGTACTGAAGAAAATATCTTAACAATGCTCTAGATAATGCAAATCCTCACATTTGCTTTTCACAGCCATGTTTCTCTGTACTATAAAATTCTCTAAAGGTATTTCTCAGGGACAGAACCCTTTTGAAAAGGCCTTTGTTATCTCACACGGTGGCTTTGTGCAGTATGACAGAGTGTACAATGTGATGGCCTGTGTTTTATACCTCCTGCTATTTCAGTCATGCAAATAGCTCCCGGAGAAATATTCAGTCCACACAAATGCATGTTACATACCTCGTTTGTAAGTGAAGTGGCACTTAATAAATGTGAAACACCTTTGGTTATCTAGATGTTTGAAATTCTTGGTGCACTTACGAACAGGAAAGTCACTTCCATAACACAGAGTGCCCAGGGAGATTCTGCAGCTTGAGAAAGACATAATGTGAGCCATGAATATCTGAGGTAGGGAAGGAGCGTTTAAATGGCATGAACAAATTACAGGCTTCATAGAAGTTAGACTGTGATTATCGCCCTGCAAGACATATTAAAGGCATTCATTTATAAAAGTGAGCTGCTAAGGATCCATTCCTATATGTTGAGTGGAGAAACTCCCGAGGCTCCTGGCCGGAGCGGAGGGTGCGCTGTGGGCATGGCTGGGATGCTCCCTGGTACTCCCACACTCCCTTCCTCACACATGCCAGACCCTGGGCTCGCTCCGTGGGTGGCTTCTCCCATTCCTGGGGCTGGGAAAGGGAAGCAGCGTGTGCAGAAGCTCAGGTTCTGTGGGGATTTTCCCGGTTGTTTATGTGGAGCTGATCTGTTTCTTTAGTGTGATGGTCCATAGAAGGAACACGCCTTCAGGCTTCTCCCCCAAATCCTGGTTTCTCTTTCAAATGCCCCCCAAAGTGCTTGACCCTCTCGCACCATTCCCATACGCTGTAGATGCCGGCCAGCACAGTAATGTTACACTTTTATTGCCTTATTTAGCGGAGAGATTAAATGTAATGTTCAGATTATGTAGAACATTAACTCCTAACAATAAGCAAATAACACATTAGAAGCTTTGCTATTAAAACGTTCGGTGCTGGCTCTGCTGTGGAGCTCTCCGGGAGCCGTGACTTATGTTCCGTGAGGGAGGAGGCTCGGCGGAGAAGGAACGAGCCGGGGTCTCTCCCATCTCTAAGGTGGTGCCTGCACCCCGAGCCCACAGGCGGTGTCAGGACGAGCTTTATGGAGCTCCCTCCGTGTACCCGAGCCGCCTGAGCCCGGCCGTGCCGGCCATGGCCGCGGGCGGTTCCGAGCAGGTACCGGAGCCGTGCCCCGGCGCCGCC
>WEIU01004432.1:227452-277692 GCA_013389925.1 Aegithalos caudatus
TGGGAGCGCCGGGAGCAGATGTTGGCTGACGCCAGGCGCTGCCAGCGCCGCTCATGCGGGAGCTGCCGAGGACGCCGTGCCCGCCTGCACGGGCGGCTCCGCTCCCGCTCCCCGCTCCCCTCTGCCTTGTAATTTAGTATTCTTGTCTCACCCCACAGGGGTTCCTCAGCCGTCGGCTTAAAGGCTCCATCAAAAGGACAAAGAGCCAACCGAAGCTCGATAGGAACAGCAGCTTCCGGCACATTTTACCTGGCTTCAGGAGTGTGGACCATGAAAGGTAAGGGGACGTTTCGCGGAGGGTGTGGGAGAGAGAAGGAGGATATTGATTTTTCCACCTCTCGTTAAGATCTTGCTTATCTTATTCAGAGAGAAGGCTGCGTCTCTGATAGAAGTAGACTTGGTTAATTGCGAGAGGGGTAGTTTTAATTTGTTGCTGGCGGTGCGGTGCGAGCCCTCCCTTTTCAGGTTAAATTCCAGGTGCAGAGAAGCCTGACTGCTCTGCTTTCTCTTCCCCAATAAATCCTAAATTGATGCACCGGCGTATAAATAGCACAGAGATGCAGCAGCCAGAGCCGGCTGATGCAGGTGAGGGAGGGAGGGGAGGGATGCTCCCGCACTGGACTGCACCGATCACAACTGGGTTACACGCGGTAGGAACAATACCGGGGAACAATAACAACCATAATCTCTCCAAATCCCTCTCTCCCCCTCACACTCATCCGTCTCCATCCCGCCGTTGTCTGCCGGCATTACACGGAGATGGAGCCTCGGCGTGTGGCCGGAGCCGCTGCCTCTGCCTGAGCCATGACAGGAGCTCGGTCCGGGAGGGATGTGTTGCAGGGAATGTGCAGATGGAGCTGATAAAGCATTTCACGTGGGATGGCCAGTACTGGAGCAAATTGAGAGCAAAATAGAAGAGAAATGAGATCTTTGAGATTCTTCAGCTGGTTAGAAAGTAGTGCAGCTCTTTAGTGGATTTGTGTGTATTTATGTCCGTGTAGATTTACGTTTGTGTGAGCATCAGACAGGCACCGTTCCAGGTAAATTCATGTGTAAATTCACATGCAGATCAAGGTCATGGTTGGGGAAGACAGATTCCTTTACCAACCACAAATCAGTGGTTTGCTTCCAAAAGGAAGATGTTTCAACCTTACACAAATCGTTTTGGGGAGTGACAGAAATATTGAAGTGCCAGGAAAAGTCTGTGTCTGAAAATTCCCTGGACATACCCTGATGTAACCAGTTGGGAGCAGAGGCAGTTTAATACATCAGGATGGTACTTGAAAACTCATTGAGTAAATGCTTCACTTTGGAAAGCAATGACAACTTACTTTGTCTTAGCTGTACTTATTCATTGGGGGGGCCATGAGCTTTTGAATCTCACAAACAACAATTGTCCATCCGGATTTTTCCTTACCTGACCTATTACAGCCTCCTAAGCTTTTTTCCTTCTGCATTCTGCAAGTGAGGTGATGGTGCTGCTTAGTGCCGAGTAAGATTTCAGGGTTTGCTATCTGGGCAGACAGAGCAGGTTTGATTCCTGGGCTGCAGTTTTCCCAAACGCTCGAAGTAGGGCACTGTGTTCCAGAGGGAAGCCAGCGGAGCCGGGTGGCCGGGAATGTGCCTATGGTGCTGCTGCTTTGCTCCAGGAACAGGCAGATTAGGCAGGGTTTCCCTTCTACCTGGAGGAGTTTTGTTCTGTTCTGTGACTTGGCAGGACAGGACAGGGGAATTAACGGTTCTGGCCAGCCCTGCAGCCAGAGTCATTTCCCAAATTAAGCCTTGTAATTTCCCTGCCCTGGGAGAGCAGCCCGGGCGCTGGCTGGGCTTCCCCAGACCCAGATGTACTGCAACTTCTCCCTAAAGATCCCCAGAGAATCCTGTAGTGCATTTGCAGTGTGGAACTTAAAGGGTGGCTTAGAGGAGAGGTGGCACTTGGCAGCTTCAAATAACCAAGGATTTGCTTATATGAGTATGAGAAACTGAAAATGACTGACACTTTCATTATACCTGAGATTAGACCTTCTGTTAAGCAGGCACCTCTCAGAAATGCACTTCCCCTGTGGTACACAGACATCCCTGAGCTGCAGGACACTGAGACTCAGAGGCTTTTGACAGCAGGCTCTTAGTCCCTCGCTGCCATGGCCGTGTCAGATCTGTCAGGTGAGCAGAGTCCTCTGCAGGAGAGCTTGGCCTTAGGGACTGTTGCTCTCAGAGAGGTGAAAGCAAAGCAGCAGCTGGGCCTCTCAGTCATGCAGAGAGGCTTTGGTTACAGAAGATAATTTTATCTTTCTGAACATTCCCATCTCATTGTATGTGCACGATGTGTATGAAAGAGCTCAGGTCTTTCAGATCATTCTCGTGCATTTGCTGCTGTGCTTGTCTTGCTCGTAATCCAGGCACACTTTCAGAGAAGCATTTGGTATTGGAATATTTGCCTCTTAGATATTTGATTCTTGACTCCATCTTGTATCGAAGCTGATTGTTCAGGAACCACTCCTCTGCTCATGGAAGTCACCATTATAACAGTGTTCTGCTCTGGAGCGTGGGCCAATTTTTCTGGGAATGCCATAGCAAAAATGAATAGTGCAGTAAATGCAGTCAAAACACTCCGGGTTGAAATACTGAGCTAGAGTAGATCGTAAATGCTTCTGTTACTTGGCTTCTTGTATCTAAATTGGGACTGTTCCTGCCTCTTAGTTCCTTTATTTTTCCCTTCCTGGCATGTCCTGTTTATCCTGCAGATGAATATATGAAATACATGAACTGTGCACATGCATGTTCAGACAGATAATGACATGGATGTGGCTCGTGTGTGGGGCAGAGAATGTAAACAAATATATTTCACTAAATTACTGTGGGGTTCACATGGATGAATTTGGCCAAATTTCACCAGTCTTGTGCACACTGGTTCTTTTTTTTTCCTGTTACAGTAATACAATTATTGATAGTTAAAGAAGCAAAATCAGAGCAAGTGGAACTCACATTCTGTATGAGAGATGCATTATATGGTACAATCAGAGTGTGTAAATACGAGATCTAAAGGAGGATTGTGGAATGAGTGTTCCTTTCAATTTGCTGGCTGGTCATATTGCTTGTTAGAGCTAAAAAGGGTTCCAAAAAGTGGCTTTTTGCTAACAATGTCTCCTGCCTCCTGATTTATTACAGCAGCTCACTAAGTTTTTATCGTGGAGCGCTGAATGCTTGGCTTTGTAGTGGCCTCTGGAATCAGCCACAAATCAAGCATTTGGCAGATGGGTTTTTCTTAATTGGACCCACATTTCTCCTGCAAAATTTGTGATGGAGAAAATTTCTGGGTTGGACATGGAGCACAGGGAGTAGAGCCAGAGAAGGGAGAGAGGGTTCTTGTGCTGCAGTTGTTAATTATTGGTGGGGATGCATTGCTGATGGTTTTCTTGTAGTGGCAAAGGTGATTTTACACCAGCACAGAGGGCAGGGCCACGGTACCACTGTGTGGACAAATGCTTTCAGATTGTCTTAATTTGGTGAAAAATGGGTACTCTGGGTAGCTCTGTGTTCTGATGGAATCCCTGAACTGATCTGGAGACACCTTTTCTCAGTGTACCTAGAATCCATTTAATGCCACGGGACTCTGGACTACCAACATTTGTGATTATTTTGTGAGGTTTTTGTTTTTTGGTTTTTATAATTCCAGGAGATAACATTCTATTTAAGCTTTTATTGGCACTACAAAAGCCTGAGCATATGGTTGATTGTTAAATGAGCCTCAGCCTTGGAAGGGGTACAGCCCTGCATTAATAACAGCAGCAACTTGCACTACTGAGACTTCCTCTTTAAACTCCTTTTTGTCTTTAGCCCATCCAAAATGTTTGCTTCTAACCCCCAGAGGGAAGAGGAATTGTACAAGTCCTGTACTGCAGCACATTGAATTCCTACTATAGTGCCCATGCTGTCTGTTGTAGGAGCTTCCCATGTGCACAAAAACTTATTTTGGTGCACCAGGAACTGATGAACGTCTGCGCTCCTGTGGCAAACTTAGTTTGGGAGCTCCTTGGAGATGTAATTTGTTTATTCCCAACAGACATGATATGCCAAGTATTTTTAGGCATGATGAAATTGGTTAAGTTTGAAGAGAATGTGGTGAGTGCTGTGTGGTGAAGGATGAAGAAGTTGCTCTATTTCCCCTGGAATTGGAAGGAGGAATGACTCATCCTTCAGAAGTAGGACACTGGCAGACCCCAGAACCACCGAGGGCTTTCAGATCCGTGTGAACTGGGAGCTGCTTTCTCTTCTGGCTCCTGCTTAAATGGCATTACCAGGGAAGTTGGCTGAGTAGGAAAACCTGCCCCAGAGGGGACCCCCGAGGGGTGGCACTGACACAGCCGGGCTCTGGTTTGGGTTGAAGATATTGAGGAAACGCTGTGCAGTTTGTGTAGGGGAAGCATCCAGCCCCATCAGCAGTGCCTGAAATGCAGAATAAAAGCTCTTGCACAGCCAGGAGCATCCAGCAGTCACTTCTGTGACACTCCATGTCAGTCATGCCGGGGGTGGTGCCTGTGCCCACTCCCCCCACATCAGGGAACAGATTTTGGCAGGAAAATCAAGAGTCAAGGACAGTCTCAGAATTCAGACTGGCCTCACGCAGTACCTGCATTTATACCAAGGCTGCTTTGTCCTGGAATGAGCAAATCAGCCTTTGAATGGGGTTCCTTTGCAAAATATTTCTTGAACCAGAAAGTTAATTACTGATCTCTAATTAGTGGCTGTGCTAAGAGGCTGGAGTAAAATCAGAGAGAGCTGCTTTGAAGGAGAGACGCAGGAAGAAATTACCATCTCTCTCCGTAAACTGTGATGTTCCTCTTCTCATGGTATCAGGAAGTTTAGACATTTTAAAAAGGAGAATGTTGTTAATGGAAAGAGGGCATTTTGAAAGGACTTTTCTGGAAGGCATTGAAAGAATGGTGATTTAATAACTCCAAGAGGGACAGAGATGGATTGAAAGCAATGTGGGGCCTTTCAGCTTCTCCCAAGGCAGCAGCAAGGTCCCAGCTGTTCCTCCTGTTAATTTGACTTTTGCAGATACCTGTGAACTTGTATCAGAAGCTGCCTGAGGTAAATGCATTCCCCATTCTCAAAGGATACAGAAACACTTCCCTTTATCCTACACTTCCAAACCAGCTTCCTAACTGAACAGGGGGTCACGCCTAAAGCTTTCAGTAAAGACCACATTAGCTCCTGCTAATTCTTCAAGTTATAATAAATGTCAGGGGAAGGGCTAAGAGGCTGGAATGATTTTCACAGACTCATAGAATCATGGCAGAATTTTCACAGCCTTTTTCCCCGTTCTGCACTCGCTGGTTCCTGACAGCCCCGTGCCCCACGGGGTGCAGCCGGCGCGTTGACTCGACTCGGAGTCACGGAACAGAATTAGAAAATCCTTCCTGCTCCGGCATATGCAGCACCGCTGGGATAATTGGCTTCATGCATCTTACAATTAGCTCGCAAAAATATGTTTTGCATCCCTGACCTTTTCTCTATACGCAAGGCCATTGTTTCCCCGTCCTGCTTAATTACAAAATAGAGCGTTGTGCGAGGAGAGGGACGGCGTCGTCGGCTCTAATTTGACGAGACATGGTAATGGGGAGTGTTCGTACCGAGGGCACCGAATTAGTGTGGCGTGAAGCCACATTTCTGCAAACCTACTAAATAAGGAGGAGTGAATTTTCTGCTCTATCTTTTTGACGTTTGCAGTCAGAGCGTTGTATTCCAGCTGCAGATGGTTAGCGCGTGAGGGATGTTTGGGAAACGCCGGCGAGGCGTTGTCTGCGCGGCCGAGGATCGGGTTGATTCATGGATACGGGGATGGTTGCTTTCCTTTTGCTGCTCTCCCGGCCTGAATGCACATTATTGGCTCGTGTGGCCCCTGCCTGGCAGCTGGGATGTGGCGGTGCAGCAGTGCACAGCTCAGGGGACAAGCAGGGAGCTCTGCTCGTGTCCCTCTGGGCCAGGGTGACAGCTCCCCTGCGCTGTGGCCCGTGGTGTCGTGGTACTCTTCAGGTCATAGACAGATACTGCTACTCCATTGCATCAACATTTTGTTTCCAAACACACCATTTATTCTGACTTTGCCCTGGTGAGGTTATCATGTGCATGAATTTCAGTGCAATTACATTAGCATTACTCTTCATGTCAATAACCTCAAAGAAAAAAAGAGAAAGAAAATGCCATCACTGCAGCTTTTCTACCAGAGGATGCTTTCTGTTCCTTCTAGATTCTTCTCTGCTTTTCTAATTATCATCTGTTTATAATAGATACTGAGATACTTCTATCCCAGGCTTAAACATCCCCTGCAGCCCTGAGAAACCTGGTCTGTGGAAGGGGTGGAATGAGATGAGCTTTAAGGTCCCTTCCAACCCAAACCAGTCTGGGATTCTGGCACACAGTGAAAACTGCTCCTGATGAAAGCATCACTGGAACACTGAGAGGAACAGTCCTGCTCTCCCCAGCCCGCTGCCTCCTGCCCACGTGTTCCCCTTCCCATCACACGACCTCGGGAAGGGCAGCAAGTGGATTCAGTGAGAAATGATTATTTAAGGGATGATTCCCTGTTGGGCTGGGGCACTGAACCAGCCCCAGTAGCTGCAGGGACTTTCCCTGTTCCTGGCACGTGCAGCTGTGTTCAATGGGATGTAACTGCACTCCCAGTTTTTGCCCCTCGTGCTGTGTGGGCCTGGGGGAGGGATGTCCAACTGGCATCTGCCTCCAATTTCCATCTTCTATGGAATTTCCCATCTCCTAGGAGAGATCCATTGCATCTTGGCTCACGCTTTGCTGTCCTCTACTCTGTCATTTCTAGTGGCAATTAGTTTTAGCAATAAATGGTTTTCTCTCTTGGAAGGAAGGAATGTTTTTAAATAACTTTTCAAACCGACTTCCGCTCCGTTCTTTATTGAAACCTTGCAAAACCTCGATTGGAAAATCTCTGTGAGGGATAAAGAGTTGCAAGTGAGCCTGGAAGTGAGCTGGGAAAGGGTTCCAAGCCTTTGTTCGGAGCTGGGAGACGCCGATGTCTGACGTGTGTTCCTTGTTATCCCGGCCCTTATTGCAGTGCTCAGGCCCTGGAATCCACTGGTTGTAGCTGGAGGCAGCAGCTGGAGTTCACTGCTGGCTCTGACTTGTAGGGAGCACTGCTTGTAATGATGTTCAGGACTTGTGAATAGCAAATAACTCTGTCAAGTTCATCTGTCAGCTGGGAGGGAAGGTACAACCAGACTGAGGGAAATACATGCTTCCTCTTTACCATACTCTTTAATAAAACCTTAGGATATAGAGCCTCTGAAATGGTCATTAGTGAGATTTCAAGTAGTTTGCTCACCTATGGATGTCTTATGATAGTGATATTGTGATGTTTATCTGGTTGGCAGTGTTTACAATTCAAATCTTCAGTACAACTACAGAATGCCTCACTTAGGCTCTCTTCCACACAATTCAGGTCTGGTGTCATGAAAAAGAAGCAAAAACTGATTTTAATTGAATTAAACTGATGCATTTTAGCTGGAATTAAAATGTAATTTGTTTTAAAAATACTGAACTGATTTGAATTAAAGCCAGAAATAAGAATTTAGCTTTAATCCACGTGTTATATAAGTAACTATATGAGAAAGGGCTGTGGCGTGCCTTGTGTGTGATTGATAATTGCAGGAGGGTGGCGTTCCCTCATTCCAAAGGATGGAAATGCAGTAGGAATTAGAAAGCCAGAGCTATTCTACCAGGCTGTGCCCTTTGCTCACATTTACAGATGTCTCTGGGATTAAGCTGGCCCTGTACCCTGCCCCCAGTCCAGGGGGGATTTCCCACATCCCCATCCCAGCTCTCCATAGGAATCCCTGTGCAGAGCAGGCCTGAGGCAGATCCCAAATGATTTACATAACTCGGCTCTATGTACCTTGAATTATTAATATTTTGCTGTCCTGGCTGTGTGGGGAGATTTGTTCCATTAGGGATGTGTTTGTTGCTATATAGTAGCACTTTAGATGATAGGAATCCACAGAGAGAGAGAGAGAGAGAAGGATTTACATGTTAGATTCTTTTGGTGAGAGCAGAGTTGTTACCAATGCCTGGCTCTGAGGATTGGAATGAAAGGCTCAGAGCTGCTGTTGCTCATCCTGGAGTTTGGTGTTTGTCCTCCCCCTGGGCACCAAGCAAAGCCAGGTGCCACCAGGATGGGAATAGTTTCAATCACGACATGGCAGTGCCCGTGATTTCCCTGGATCCTGGGCATCTCCTGCCTTCCCCAGTGCCCCAGGGAAGGTGGCAGTGCCAGCTGTTTGTGCAGTGTCTGTGTGGGTGGCAGGCTCTGTCCAGCGAGGTGCAGTCAGGGAGTGACACAGGCCACGTGCAGGGGGTGCCTTGCAGGGTGCTGGGCACCCCGAGGTGCTGGATGAGCATCCAGAGGCTCTGCAGGAACTCTCTCCTGCTCCCTGAGTTAATTATTCACTGAGCATCACTCAGACCTTATGGATTAGGGAGCAGGGCTGGCAGGGGGTGGATGGAAGATGGAGCAATTTGGATTGCAATTAGTGTTTCATTTCTTCCCTCTCTGTTTGCTTAAATTGGAGATTGCGTGTTAGCACCAAGCAAGGATTTACATCCCAGCAGTGGAAGTTCCCTGTGCACCAGAAACAGCAAATCCACTGCAGTTCTGAAGCTTCCCCAAGGGATCAAACACTCAGTTTGAGAAGCTGAAATATCAGGGGAACGTGTTTTCCTTAGAAAATGTGAGGGAACAGCAGTGTCTGGTCTGCTGGAGCAGGGATCTCACCAGCCATATCCTACTCTCACATAACAGCACTTAGATGTTGTCTCTCTCCATCCTGAGGGAAGGGAATGAAGGTTTCTTCCACTCTGCCAGGGAAGATTTAGGCTGGATTTCAGGAAAAGGTTCTTCCCCCAGAGGGTGGTGGGACACTGAACAGGCTCCCCCAGGGAATGGTCACAGCCCAAGGCTGCCAGAGCTCCAGGAGTGTTTGGAGACCACTCTCACACACAGGGTGGGGCTGTTGGGGTGTGTGTGCAGGGCCAGGGGCTGGACTGGGTGATCCTTGTGGGTCTCTTCCAGCTCAGGATATCCTGTGATTCTCTGAGCCCTTATCTCTCTTCTCCCCTTGCCGCTCCTGGAGTGTGCTCCTTGCCAGGAATCCTCTGAGGGAGAAGGAAAACCCATCAGGGTGAGCAGCCCCACAGGGGCTGTCCCCCTCACAGACACTGTCACTGGAAGTTCAGTCATCACAACAGTTTCCAAGAGTTGGGAACTCTGCTCCACCAGGGAGACTGTGTCTAATTTTGAAACCTCGAGGGTTTTTTTGATTATACCAGTAACCACAGTCTGGGTCACACTCTGCAATAATTATCCTGCTGTCTGAGAGGTTGTTAGAACATCCCTGGAGGAAGGGGCCTGGTAGCAACAGAGGAGAATTTAGAGGTATATGCTGGCAAACCTTCAGCACCAGAGATTTATTTAAGTTAGTTCTTTTAATTGCTTTCCAGCATCCCAGTTCTGTTATAAGCTCTGTGAGCCATCTAGGGAAGTGAGTGTAGCTCACATTAATCTCCTCAATCCTTCTTCCCCTAACTAGGTACTCCCAGCTTCATTTGCACGGGCATTTGAGCCCTACAGAGCAGGTAATAATTTTGATTCTGTTTAAACATGTTCTAACAGAAGATATAAGATAGGAAAAATCATCAGCTGACTGCAGCATTGGGTTCTTTTTTAACTCTCATCTCTTAAGCATGGCTTATGATCTTTGTGTAACACTGCTGCCTCCCAAGTCTGCTGGCAGCTATGTGATATGTATTCATAGAGCAATTCCAGTCCTTGAGTGAAGCCTGCAAGAAAAGGGCAAAGAATTATTTGTCTTTTTTTTTCATTCTCGCAGCCCTCTGGTACCTGCTCTGACACACACTTGAGAGAAGTTTGCCTTGATGCCTTTATATCTGAAGCTCTCTCTGTACAGGGTGTCTCACCCTCGTTAGATAAAGTCACTCATGTGGAGGCTCTCATCACTTTATTAATCACAGTCCCAGCCTCTCACACAGAGCAGAGGCTCCACACACCCTCAGCTGCACCCTGAGAGCAGGGAGGGAGGAACAGAGGCACTCCAGCATGGCCATGGAGCCAGGGACAGCTCCCTGTTATTCCCTGACTTGGAAGCTCTGTTGTCTCTTCTGAGCAAAAGTTTCATTGTCTTAAAACATAACAATAATCCTGTTTGAGTGGTGTGAAGTTTTAGGTCTCAATTACATCTCGTATCAATGAGTTCCACAGGCAGACACTGATACATAATTTATAGCACTGACAGTTTTTAATCTATTAAAGCCCATTATCTTTCATCTCCATTATCTATTCCTTAGCCATTTTAGAAAAGACAGTAAATAGAAACAGACAATTCATTCCTGATTTTACCATGCATTATTTGCTGATAATGCCCTGTTGTGTCTCCTTGTCTTTCCCAGCTAAAGACACTCCTCTTCAATACTTTTCCATGGTTTTTATCACTTTGAGCCATTCCCTACTCAGCACGTTTGCTCATGTTACAGTATTATGTTGTTGAATGAAACATCTTTTCTACACTTGTTTTCCTTGAAAGCACTGGCAAGTCTGTTCTGGGCATCTGCCAGCAGCAGGGACAGGAGCTCCAGGGCTCCCTCAGGAACAGGAGCTCCAGGGCTCCCACAGGAACAGGAGCTCCAGGGCTCCCACAGGGACAGGAGCTCCAGGGCTCCCACAGGAACAGGAGCTCCAGGGCTCCCACAGGGACAGGAGCTCCAGGGCTCCCACAGGAACAGGAGCTCCAGGGCTCCCACAGGGACAGGAGCTCCAGGGCTCCCACAGGAACAGGAGCTCCAGGGCTCCCACAGGAGCTCCAGGGCTCCCATGCCCTCAGCCCAGGCACATCATGACCTGCTGCCTTTCCTCCAGCATCCCTTTCCATCCCTGAGACTCCTCATCCCTGCTCATGCCAGAGGAACACATCCTTTTGTTCAAATGAGAGAGTCAGCATTACACAGAGGAGTGAGATATAAAATAACAGAGCCAATAATGATGGGAATCCCCCCCTGGAACAGGAGTGCAGCCTCTGGAACAGCAGCTGCAGCAAATACATCCAGGTTATCTGTGGCTACTTTGTGCTGAGAAGGCTTAGGTGTAATGAGAGTTGCTGCATCCCGGGAACCTCAGCAATGAATAGTGACATTTTCCAATAATGACTTCTAAAAATGGGAAAAAAACATCCTGTGTGTGAGTGTGGCCCTGAAGGACAGCTCAGGGATCTCCTCTCTGCCTCACAGCTGGATTCAGGTCACCAAGCTGCTTTCAAGCAACCAAAAGTGACTCCTAATTGCTTCAGTCCTGTCTGAAAGCTCATCAATATCTTCCTGGGCTGGCTGTCCTGGCACTGGCATTCTGAAACTCAAGTTAGGTTTGATTATTTTTTCAAATTAACATGCAAAGCATGACTTGACCTAAATAATTCCACCAGTCCAATCGTAAGTCTGAAGGTTTTAGAAATATCAAGTTCCCTTAAACATTTAAGAGAGGGATTTTTACAAGGGTGTGTGGTGATAGGACAAGGGGGAATGGCTTCAAACTGACAGAGCACAGGGTTAGGTGGGATATTGGCAGGGAATCCTTCCCTGGGAGGGTGGGGAGGCCCTGGCACAGGCTGCCCCTAGAGCCCTGGAAGTGTCCAAGGCCAGGTTGGATGGGGTTTGGAGCCCCTGGAACAGTGGAAGGTGTCCCTGCCCATGGCAGGGGTGGTTCTGGATGATCTTTCAGGTCCCTCCCAACCCAAAGCAGTCTGGGATTCTGTGATCATTCCCCATCCCATTACCCTGCTTTGTTCCAAATGTGCCCGTGGCCCCCTGGGTGCTGCAGTCAGTCCCAGGCTGGGGCAGTGGCAGATCCCAGCACAGGCTGTGCTCTATCACCTGCATCTTGGCACTTTTATTTGCTGCCATTGATGTGTTGAAAGCACAGCCCCTGTCACCGATAAGCTGAGAAAGCATCACTCAGCCTTGAGTGGTTTTGTGGACACTTCTCTTCCTCTGACACGTTTTTCTTTGTATAAATGTCAGTGCATAAAGAGCACAGGATTCAATTTGATTTGTGCTCCTGGTACATAAAGAACAACACTTGGGTGTCAGTGCAATACATTGGAGGAAGTGACTCCTCCTAACTGTGTTCAGCTCTAAAATTGAGTTAACATTAAGAGATTTTCAAAACCCATTGCATGCCTCTGGAGATGAAATAGTTTGAAACAGTGATTACAGCTGTTCCTGCATCTGACCATTATTTACAACTATTTGTGAATCTTCAAAATCAGACTCATTTTGTCTCACCTGAAAAATCTACTGAGAAAAATCTAATGACCCAATTGAAAAAAGTCATCAAATGCAGCAGTTTGTGATGATGACTGAGGATGGGCTGGTTTGTCCAGGGATTTTATCTACCATTTCCATCAGAAAATGCTCTGGGAAATGTTTTCTCTCAGTGCAGTGTCTCTCTGTGTAGCTGTTGTGCTGCTCCTGAGGTCCCAGATCTCCCACTTTGCTGTGTCAGGGCATCCAGTTTATACAAACCTCATCACAAACCAGTTTAAAGGTTCCACATGTCCCTGCCATGGCTGGCTTCATTTTGCATTAACCAGAAGTCCACTGCTGGTAATTTTGGCCAGCAGTGGCTCCTCTTCCCAGAGCTCATCTTTGCACTGCCCTTTTCCATGCTACAAGAGGTCACATTATTCCATGTCAATAAATTTGTGGAAAAAGTCTGTCTTTTTCATTTATGGCCATGAGCTGCTGCTGCTGAGCTGGAACAAGCTGGGAATGTCTCATTGCTAAACTGTGAGATTGCATAATTATGGCTTACACAACAGCACAGCCAGGCAAACAAACCAGGGGCTGCCTGTGGGATGGATGGGGAGCCTCTGTTGGATGGCTTTCAGCACTCGTGTTCCCTGCAAAAGGAGTCCCTGCTCCTTAATTTAGTAACCAGCTATCTGATTTTCACTTTCCTGGGGAAGGTGGGTGGGTTTGCTCAGAGTTTGGGGAAATTTTGCTTTCCCACTCTCCCTCGTGGCTCGGAAAGGTGGAGCCCACACAGTGCTTTCCATGTGCCTGTCTCCATAAGGGAGTGGTTTTCCACCACAACAATTGGCAATTACGGTTCTTATTTTAAATAACATGAAAACAAAGCAGGCTGCTCCCACCCTGGACTCTGCAGAAGGGGAGGGATCTGAATCCTGCTGGAATAATCACTGATGCTAATTATAGAATTTGGGGAAGACAGCGGGGCTGGGCTGGGCTGGGCCGGGCTGAGCCTTCCAGCACAGACTCCAAGGCAGCAAATCTCACTGATTTCTCTGTTGTGATTTCTGCTCTGTGCTTTGTCTCTGTTTCCCTCCCCTTTGCTGCCCTTGCACTTCCAGCACAGGAATGTGTAGCAGCATCGTAGTAAGTGCTTGAATGGCTGGAAAATCCTTTCATGGCAAAGATGTGATTGTTACTTATTTATTTTATTTTTGGTTAATATGACTGGAATACAAATGGGGCTCTGGTGCCTAAGGGCCTTGCATTCTTCCAGTAATTCCTTATGACATGTGTCAGGTTCTGTTTTATTCAGGTGGGTGGTGGATATTAAACAAGAAAGCAAGCTTGCATTTCTCTGCAGCTGTATTTATACGCACACTCCTGGCACAGAGCTGCTTATTAGGAGAATGTCATCCCCACACTGCCTGTACCTGAAACGGGCTGCAAATACCGTGTGGGCTTTAAGAGAAATCATCTTAAATCAGTCACATCTCCCAGCACCGGAGTGTCCTTCCTGCCTTATCCTTTGTCCAGGCAAAGATGAGGCTGCCAGAGATGTTCCTTAAGCAGTGCTGCAGCCAAAACAGCCATGTCAGAATGGAATATCGATTTTCTAATTGCTGTGCTGCTGTTAAATGAGTTGTTCTGGGGGAGCAGGGGGAAAGCAAACTCAGATGCGTGGCTGGCTGCCTTTGCCTTGGCTCTGCTGAACACACCCAGAGCGTTAATGTGGGAAATTCAGCAAAGGGAAGAAGGTGGAATCCTTTATTTGTGTGGCACAGACATGGAGAGGGCAAATGAGACTCACCAGTGGGACAAGCTTATTCTCTCACAGAGCACAAAACATCCCTTTGGCTTCAGACAGCGGGGCTGCAGCCAGGGAGAGAACAAACTGCAGAGCAGAGGCATTTGTGCAATGGTCCCTGGGAGGGGGCAGCTCTGCCTGAGCCCCTGGGGCTGTCCTGGGCAGGGCAGCACTGCTGCTCCTCACACACACACACACACACACACACACACACACACAAGGATTTGTGCTCCCTGCTGCCTGTCTGTGCTGGGCATGGCCAGATGGACAATCCCTGCTCCAGCCAGGGGGGATGAGCTGTGGGACAAGTACTGTGGCTGTGGAAGCTCCACACAGCAGTCACTAGAGGGGCACCAAGAGGAAAGGACATCCCTGGGAGAGAAGTGAGCTGGACCTCTCTGGCTTTTCTTCTAAAGCCTCTGGTCAGGCATTTTGGAAAGTGAAATGCAGTCTCTGTAGTGAGATCTTTATCAGAAAGGATCTTCCTGAGACAATAGAAATAGTTATCGGCCACATCTTACCAATAAATAATATTTCTTAATATAGTTTCAGAAAATGCAGCATATGTTTATGTGTTCAAACACATCCTCTTAGGAGAAAAATAGCTTCTTTATTTTTCTGAAGATTAAAATGCCAAATCAACTAATTACTTTTCTTTGAAAACCTCCACCACATAAAACACACACTCTCTCAGTGAACTAAATTGATTTATATTCCACCATTAATTCTTTATAGCCCATAATTTGCAGAACAACAAAGCTGGTTGGAAAATGTGCCCTATTAAGGGACAAACAGCTTTTTGAGTAAGATGGAAATGCATTGGCATGGAAAAGAAACGTGGGTGCAGCTGAGGCTGGGGCAGGCCAGGGGCTGTGCTGGGGCACTGCCGTGGGCTCCAGGAGCTGAATCCCTGCAAACTGGGGTGGGAATCAGCCTGGCTGGGGACATGGACCCAGCTGGGGCCATCACTGTTCTCCATATCAAGCTTTTGGATGCTCTCCTGGTGTTCCTGCTGCTCAAGCCCATGTATGTAACTCAATCAGGTGCCATGACCTTTCCCTTTGGGTGGTCTTTCTATTGGCTTAAGAATATCTGAAATTTCTCCTAGTGTCTCCATTGGTCTCGTTTGCATTACCCATAGAAGATTCTATTTTTTATTATTTGGGCAGTCTAGGAAACTGGAAATAAAATTACATTTGGGTTCTTCCAGTAAATACATCAGTGACTGGAATCAAGATCTTGCTAATGAAATTGGAATTTGTCTATTGCTATTTGGGGGTAGCAATAGGATGACAGTAGAATAATCCAGGTACAAAGCTGTGGTTTGGCAGATGAATGGGATGTCACATAAAGGGTTGTCTGCCAGGAGGGCTTGGGTTGAGTGCATGGATTGGAAGTGGAATTGGAGGCTGAGAGGGTCCCACGTTTGAGTGCTGCTCCTCCCTTCCCCTGCAGTTCAGGTGGGATCACAGGCTGCCTGCGAGGCTCAGGGCACTGCATGTTTATTATGGAAACCTTGTTTGTTCCCTGAGATGGGAATCTGTCAGACATTGAATAAATGCAGGCAGAGCTGGCAGGGAGGTGTTACAGCACAGGAAACAGAAACACAGTCTTAAACAAATTAAAAAGATGGTAATTAACCAAATGAATTTCATCCTGGATATAATCAGACGAATATATTTAGAAGGAAAATAATCCCAATTCTCAGAAAACAGTAATTAAAATATACTCATTTTTGGGAATGGTTAACGAGCTAAATTGGAGGCAGCAAAGCAGGCTCAGGCCCTGGTGGATGCTCCTCGGGATGGCTCCTGACGAGGCCCCGATGTGTGATCCAACCCCAGCCCTGCCAGCACCGGATCCAGGCCTGGGAAACGCCTCTGGCTGGATAAGGAGAAGTTCCTGAGATGCTGAAGGGAGAGTGGAGCACAGGCAGTGCTGTTATCTGGGTCGCTGGCAGATAACAGAGCGTGAATTTCATAACCCTGCACTTCCGAGGTGTCAACAGGGGGGAGGTGAAAGAATTTAGGGTGGATAATTGACAGGTAAACAGAGACAAGGTGGGGAGATGCAGGCAGGCAGGTGTCAGTCACAGCAGAGTGCCTGGAGAAGCTGAGGGAGCTCCCAGCCCTGCCCCTGCCTGCAGGATGTGCTGGAGGAGTCAAACACCCACCAGGTCTCTTCTGCTTCCCGGTGGCACCAGAGGATCCCAGTGCAGGTCTGAGAGCAGGGAGGTTTTTGGGGAGCTGGGGGAACAGGGGGAGGGTGTCTGGGTGCCTGTGGGGGGATGTCCTGGCCTGGGGACAGGGGTTCTTGTCTGGGTGCTTTCCTTTGGGGTCTCTGTGTCAGCTCAGCTGCTGCCCTTCAACACCAGAGACGGGCGTTGTGCCCACAAAATATTGACTTGTTCCAGGCCATTGAAAGCTACAAAGTTTGGGGAATTTTTGGCCTTTCTAATACCTGGCTCTATTGAAGGGGAAGTGGTTGGATAGAGCACAGGACTAGAAAAATAATGCATTCATTTCCCAGAGTGAATTATTTTCAGGATTTAGTACATGAAACACAGTGTCAAAGCCTCATTGGGAAATTCGTCTCTCTTGGGTTCTGGATGGGCAGATGAACCTTCTCTCCTCTACCAAAGATGGATAAATACAGTTTTTCTAGGAAACACTCAGCTGATCTGATCATAGTGGTTGTGATTTGACATCTGTGTGCACACACAATAATTACATTGATCTAATTTATTACTGAAACTGCCAGTAGGTGAATCGATGGCTGATGAGAAGCAGAGTGTTTGGGTATTCATTTCATTTTCTTACCAAAATGCCTGCAGAGAGGACAGATCATGCTGGGATCTCTGGGAAGCAGAATCTTTCCAGGATTCTGCAGTTTGTACCTGGAAATGGACTGAGGGTGGAGAATGCCCTTGAAAGGAGCTCAATCCCCCCAGGAGCCTGACATTCCAAGGGTGTCTGTGGGAAGGCAATTCCTGTACCCAGTGTCTCAGATGGACTCAGCCCATGAAATAAACTGTTAAACAAGCTGCTGCTAGGACTGTTAATGAACCTGAGATCCTTAAATTGCATGTTACAGGCTTTCTGTTGGATTGAGCCTTCTGCACATCACAATGCTCTTAACTAGAATTTATCTGCGTGTAAGAAAAGAGCTAAAAGCTGAATTAGGAAGAAAATGTCAATAGTAACCACATAAATTAGCATGCAGATTTATAATCTCTAATAATGGCTATTCTTTCAAAGAGTTTATACATTTTTTGCCCTCATCCAAACCTTAAATATTTAATTTTAAATTTACATTTTCAGTCTTGCACCGTCTAAATTTACAGCTTTGCTAACAGCTCATCTGTTTAGGTGCTTGACTGTAGCCTGAATTCTTGTCTAAAACAGAATTAATGATGCAGGGGATCTGACTGTGGGGAATGAAGATAATACTGGTGGTGGGAAATTGGTGTGAGAGCTTGGAAAAGTGGGCTGGGAATGACCCCATGGATACCAGTAAGCAACAAAACTGTGCTTCCCCCTCCAGATCCATCCCTCCGAGCTATCAGTCAGTCAGAAACTGGGGGTGCCAACCTGCTTAAAAGTACCATTTCATGAGCAGGAATTCTGTGCTCTGGAGATAAATAAATAGCCCCATTTCCCATCAGTTTCTCAGCACACTGCCCCTCACAGCCTCTTGTCAGAGAAGGACTCTCAGGCTGCTGTGTTTTCCTTCCCCAGCTGATTGTGCTGGGCTGAAGTGGCTGCTCGGATTCACGAGTGACTGTCATTTAGGGAGTCGGAGTTGGGAGACACAGGGAGTTTCATGGAACCCCTCGTGACCTTCCAATGTAGCAGACGTTTTTCTTTTTTTATTTTTTTTTTTAAAGTTTGACTTCTTCAAAGGAAGACCTTGAGCCCTGCTCAGATTGAGCCAGCTCTATCTTGCAGTCATTAAAGATTCAGTAGCACCTTTTAAGTCCATGTTAGGAAATTCAGATTTTTCAATTTAGTCAAGCTGTGTCTCCTTTTCAAGTACTATACTGCTCAGTTTTGAAGGTCTTCCAGGATTTCCAGTGGCTTCTTGCAGAGCAAGAGCCAGAATGTGTTGTTTTAATCTAAAACCTCAGGACTGTGTGTGTTCCATGGCTGAGCTGCCTACAAAGGTAAAAATGTCACATAGGCTGAGGAGGAGTGCCCCAGGTGAGCAGGGTATTTCTGCTGGAGGCCTTTCTGAGCGTGGCTTGGTTATTTATCTCTTATTTATTTATTTCTGTGTTTGGGATTGGACCAGAAGCAGAAGTCTCTTCTCTCCAAGGGCTCATAGCTTCTAAATATTGAAGGTTGAACCTCCTCGTTGTGCTGAGCTAAACTGCTGAGCTACACTGAGTGTACTTTGAAATCTGCTTCAAGGTCTGAACTTTGTTAAGTGGCCCTTTCTCTATTTAGTCTTAAGAGGAGGAAAACTCTAAGCCTCTGAGTGGATTCATAGTCACACTTTAATTAATCATATCTTTACAGCATGCTGCCAGCAACTGTCGGGAGGAAGGAGACGCCTCTAATCCAAATTCACAACAACAACAAAATAAATGCACTGGAAATATCCCTGGCCAATAAACTGCCTCATCCTCTAAGAAATAATACTTCCCACAGCCCAAACTCAGGAAGACTGATGGGAAGCAGATTTCTTAACCCTCAGTCCTGGTGAATCAAGGGCTGTTAGTGAGGCAGGAGTGCCAGGCAGAGCTGTCTGTGTGACACTGCAGAGCTGCTGTTCCCCAGAGCTCGTCCCCCCAGACCTTTCCTTTCATGCCTGCACTGCTGTTGGCCTCTCAGGGTGCTCCAAAACGCTGGAGATAGGTTTCTTCTTCCTCTTTCCAATGGTTTCATTTAGTATTTATTAATTACTCCACAGGACACGGGAGTGATGGATTGTGTTGTGGTGGCTGCAGTGAAACCCTGGGCTCAGGCTGAGGTTGGGAATGGGTGCAGGAACTGCAGTGCCCTGATCCTGAGCTGCTGAGCTCCTTCCTGGGACAGCCCCTGGCACTGGGGGTGAGGGACAGTCCCCCTGCATGGCACCAGGCTGGCACAGCCCCTCGGAGCCCTGGCAGGGCTGCAGGAGGGGCAGCCTGGAGGTGTCCATTCCCCAGGGACCCAGCAATGCTGCAGCCAGGAGCCTTTGAAACTTGGATTTTGGGGCTGTGTCTGAGAGATTAGTCACAGTCACAGCAGACACAAAGGTCTTTGTGGGCTGCCACAGCTGTGAGTCACCAAGCTGAACATCCAGGTTGTTTGAAGCCTTCAAAGGTGTTGGTTCAGAGAGATTCCCTCCTCAGTAATGTCCTTGGCTCCAGGCACAGCTCAGGGTCACTTGGCCTGTACAGCTTTTCCAGAACCTCCTCTGATTCACTCCATGCTAATAACATCCCCCACTTTTATAGAATTATTATATAACTTTGACTACTTTGGAGTTTTCACTAGTTAAAAGCCAGGACTTCATTTCTTTCCTTCCTTCTATTTTTCCCCTTTTTGTGTAACGAAAATGTAGAAAAAAGTCTTGAAATGGTGTCATTGAGTAGGTAGTGACAGAAAAAGCTTGCTGTATTTACAGTTAAAATAGCAAAAACAATATTTTAAGACTCTTTTCACCCAGTTTTGGAGATGAACATGCAAATCTCTGTCATAGTGAAATATGCATAGAGATGTTTTTAAACTTTTGGTTACTATTATTATTGTTTCTTTCATCTTTGCTTGGGTGTGGTAACAGCAGTGTCACACTCGAGCCTGCTGTGTGTTGTCTCACACAAGAATGATCTTCTCCTGTGAATGGAACATAAGTTGTGGTTAACCCAGAGAGAACAACACTCTGAAAGACAGAAGTGCTGCCATTCCTGGGGGTAATGTTTGTGCCATGCAGGATCTGTGAGGCAGTGGGGCTGCCCAGGCTCACCTGCTGTGGGACATGGCTGCACCTGGCAGTGGAGACATCTCCAGAGCCTTTGTGCTCCCTGGGGCAGCTGCTCCAGAGAGTTCCTGGTACCTTTTCAGTGCTCCAGGCAGGAGGATTCTTCTCTCTTGCCACCCAGAAAATGATGTTTGATCTGATCCAGTTGCCCCTATTTGCCTTCTCCTGTGAAGTTCTAGTTTAATGAGTTCAGAAACATCAGTAAATTTGAAATTAATTTCGAGTGCAGTTTGAAAACAGAGCCTTGACTGCCAGGTATATGGATATGTGAAAGATCCATGTGACCTTTAGAGTATTTCCTTGCCTTAAATTAACTCTGACTTGTATGAAAGTAAAGATTTTCTGTGTGCTTTATTTTTGGGTTGAGGATGGATTTAATTTTGGGGGGTTTAAAATCCTTTAAGCTATTTGCCATTGTCAGTTATGTTTTTTAATCAGTCTCCTTGTCTGAGGACTGCTTCCCATCTGATTTCCAGTGCTGGCAGTGTCATCTCCCATTAGAAATACAGAGCCTGGCACGTCTCACATTCCCTTGAACAGCTTTAGCCTCAAGTATTGGGGAATGCTGCATCCTGGTGCTGGAAGGGACTGCTGAGACCAGAGCAGATGCTTTGGAAAATGTTCCCTCTCTGGGTTTGTCCAGATCAGATAAACTCTGTGTGTGCAGGGGGGGAGCCATGGATGCAGAGAATCTGCCCAAAGACCCCGAGGGCTGGGACAGAGGGGTCACAGCAGCTCTGAGCCCTGCCTGGGCTTCTGTGGCTCCACACACCACAGTTCCCCTTCTCCTGCCTTGCCAGGGATTTGCCTCTTTGTTTCCTGAGAGCTGCTGGAGCACATCCCCACCATAGGTCAGGGTGTCCTTTATTGAGTTGTGTAAAAGAGTTGGACAGGTAATAACAAAAATTTGGCCAGGGTGCACCACACTGGTGTTCTTCAGGCAGTGCTGCTGGAGCTGCACCATTTCCCCCTTCATTTTCTTCTGTAGTTTTCCCCCAGTCAGTTGTCTCCACTCCCAGCCAGATGTAATTTCCTTTATTCTCTTACCTGAGGCCAGAAAATGGAAACATCCCATTCTTCCTAGGGTAAGTGAAACTTTGCAGTCCTTCACCATGGAAACCAAATTAGTTCCCAGTGTTTAACCTGCCTCAAAGTCCAGATGCTCTGTTTGCCTGGGATTTTTTGGGAAGGCTGTAGCCTGATGTCTCTTTCCATTATGGCCAAGGCAGAAGGAGGCCGGCAGCATGGAGGGTGACCAAGCAGCCAGAAATATCATTGTGAGGGGTGACCCTGGGCTGTGTCACAGTCAGCAGTGTGTAGATATAGATAGATAGATATAGATGGAGGTATCATCAAGTTATTGGCCCTGCTCTGTGCACAGAACCTCCTCAGAGCACACCAGACAATGGTACCTTCCCTGCAGGAAGATCACAAGGAGGAACAGCTCCCTGGCAGTGCTTTTGTGCTTTTGGTCATTAGAGCCTGGAGTCTGTAATGTCATTTTAACCAGTGGGTGACACCACAAATAACCCAGTCCATCCTGGGCTGTGTCCCCTGCCAGGGCAGGGTGGCTGCAGCTCATCTCAGCGTGCTCTGTTCCCAGGACACCCGAGAGGGGCTGCTCCCACCCCTCTGTGCCCAGCACCGTGTGCTCCACCTCGCTGCCTCCTGCCTGCTCAACAAATCCTGCTAATTGTCCAGCCACCCCCCCGGGGGAAAACTGCAGCTGCCATCTGTGTCTGTGTCCCCCCTGCTCCAAGGAGCTGTCACCGGAGTCTGCTCTGAATAATTCAGCCTCTGAGCTGCAATTTGTCAGATAAAGGGAAATAGAAAGTGCCTGTGGCTGTTGGCAGTGGCAGCAGCTCTTCCTCCCGAGGTTCCACATCCTGCGGGGCCTCCAGGAGTGAGAGGGAGCCCCGAGCCCGGCTCCTGTAGCTCTGTCCCGGGAACACCTGCACGCAGATGCTGCTGCTGGCACCTCAGTCCTGCTCCTGTGTTTGTTCAGGCTCAGGATTTTCCCCGTTGCTTCCCTCCCTCCCACGGTCCGTGTCATTCCAGTGGTGAACTCCTGCTGGAAACAGCTGCGGGAATGTGAAAATGTGGCAGAGTGGAGCTCAGCTCATTTTAGCTCCTCTCTGGGAAATTTTTTAACTTCTGTGCTTTCACAAACTTGCATTCAGTGCTGTGTAATCAAAGCAGCCTGACACGATTCAGACAGAGGGAAGGAAGATCTCGTGACTTCAGTCAGGGCTGAAGGGCTGCAGAGCCCAATCTACCCCACCACGTCTTCTCCTTTATTTGAATCCATGGATACCTGTCACAATATTTCTCTGAGCACTATTTCACTTCATTAGGTTGCATTGTTAACTGCGAAGGTCCTGTCAGTTTTTATCTATTGTTTCCTGCCAAGTGTTTGGAACAATCAGAGGTAAATTATACAGTTCTTTCCTTAGGCAGCCACCTGGCAGTTTACAGAGGGGCAGGCAGTGGCACAGGATTAACAGAGAGAAGTTACAAGGTAAGGAGCAGGTTGAGGTTTTGCAAAGGGATGGTGCCTCACTGCTTTACACCTGCCCTCCCCAGGGACACCTCCTGCTTGGGGTTTTCTGCTCCTTGCTGCCCTTTCCCTCCCTCCACCCTGGCCCTGCCCAAAACACACATCCCTGCAGAGTCATGGAATCACGGAATGCTTTGGCTTGGGAGGAACCTTAAAGCTCATCCAGTGCCAGCCCCTGGCTGGGCAGGGACACCTCCCACTGCCCCGGGTTGCTCCAAGCCCCAGGCAGCCTGGCCTGGAACACCTGTGGAGGGATTTTTCAGTGTTGTTACCTTGCTGTGCTTTGTAGACCTGAGTACTGTGCAAAGTTAGGCTGTTCCTAGGGGAAAGTGATGAGGCAGAAAGAGTCTTCAAGGCTGCTGAGCCATTCCCATCAGGATCAGCAATTTTCTGTGGGGACACAGAGATTGGTTCCTCATCTGAGGAGGGCTGTGAGGAAGCTGTTAGCCTTGATTCACTCAAGTGCTTCTCTTCGGGAAGACATTAAGCTGTGCCTAAGTGTTTTGCTAAATAGAGGAGACCTTATTGCAGGAAACTTTAAAGGCACATTTTACAGCTTAAATCTACCTCTGAATGAGCCTTGCTGACAGAAAGAAAGGGAATAACAGACTGATGCATGCAGAGTTGTCTCATGATTTTTAAAACATAAGGTCATCATTTACAAACTTGGCTCCTTCAAGTTAGGGATTCAAATGCTTATGTAGGTACATAAATAAGTGGCCTAGTTTTCTGGGATGCTGAATCCATTAAAATCAATGGAAATTTTGCATCTCTGAATAAAATGTCACTTATTTTGCTAGCTAATTTTAGGTACCCAAATACAGAAACTTTGATCTAAAAGAAAAAGATTTTTTTTTTTTAAGCTGCTGATTTTTTTGCCATGCTTCTGCAACACCGAGATCCTGTGTTGGTGTTCCAATTCCTCCTTGAGGCCTGGCCTTTGGGGGAATGCAAAGGAAATCTGGACTGAGTCCTGCATGAAGAATTCACCTGGAATCACCTCGGTGCAGAAGGGAGGTCCTCACCTGTGGAGTGTGCAGTTCATCCATCCCCTCTGCTCTGTTCAGAGCCAGGGCACAGGGAAAGGATCCAGCAACACAACTAGTTCAAGCCTGCTGTAACAATCTCTCCATGGGATCAGGAATTCCTGTAGAGGCATTTTTGGTGTCATCACCTTGGTCAGGCCAGATACAATCTCAGTGCATTGTCCCTGCAAAGAAGTTGCCAGGTCATGACTTGTTTTCCTGTTGGATCTGCTCAGTGCTGGTAAGGTCAGTGTGGTCATAGTAAAATGAAGTGAGAGATCTGTCACATGCTTTGGGCTTGAGTTTTACAGCACTGAATATAAAAAATGAGAGTGGAGAGTGTCCTTTTGTCCTGTGAGGGCACTGATTTTCATTGCCTGCTACTGCTGTGCATGGGAGGTGCAGAACATTAAGTCTGAAATTCCACATCCAGGACTTCCCTCCTAATGAATTCTGTCTCCTGAAAGTGAGAGCTTCTCTCTTTAGCATTTGTGCCTCTCACTTGATCCACAGCTTTTGTGCTGCTGTCCTGATCGTGTCACAGATATCCCTTCTTCTGTCTCTCCAGCTTCCCAGCTTGAGCAGCATCACATTCAGGTTGCTTTTCCCTTTCCCTTTGCAGCCTCAGCATATTTTCCACAGTGTGTATCCTATCCTGAGCTCCTCAGCAGCATTCAGTCTTCTCCCATGTCTTCTGCCTTCCCTGACTCTGGGGTTCATGTCATCTTTGTGCCTTTTTGTCTGACAATATCTGTATTTGGAAACCAGAGCCTGTCCCTCCCTCTCACAGCACTCTCCATTTTCCAAGCCCCTGATCCTGGACCAGATCCTCTCTGCAGCTGTGGCTGCCCCAGCCTTGGGAGTGCTCAAGGCCAGGTTGGACAGGGCTTGCAGCAACCTGGGATAGTGGGAGGTGTCCCTTCCAGCCCAAACCATTCTGTGATTCTGTGAGAAACCATTCCTGCTTCTGGGCCTGATCTCCACATCCACTGTCCTGGGCAGTTCTGTTCCTTTCCACATCCCCACTCAGATCCAGCAGCTGTGTCTTCTGCCTGCAAAACACCCTCTGTGAAGAGAGAAGGCCACTAACTCCATGTCACCCTGTCCCCCTTGCTCCTCTGATGTCAGCAGGAAAACTTTTCAGCTAATTCATAATTTACTATGTACTTCCAAATTAAGAAAGAACCTGGAATGGCTTACGTACACAAAATATTCAAAGGCCAGAGGGACCATGCAAAAAGAAAAAAAGTATTCATTTCAGTACATTTATTTTCCAAGAGAACAAAAAAAACTTCTTTTTTTTAAACTGGGTCAACACTACATCTGCAGCACTCAGCCGTTTTCCATACGACACGATCACCCACTCTGTTTATCTTTAGGCAATATGCTCTTGCAAACTGCCAATTAATTGCATATTTGGTGCCTGCTCTCTCCCAGCATCCTGGATAAACACGGCAAGGCAATCACGGGGAGCTGCTCTTGGCTGCCAGGGGAAGGAAATCTGTCATTGTCTCAGCCTTGTTATCTGCAACCAAGGCAGACTTTTAGCAGCGTTCTGCTTGTAAACACCCTCTTTAGACACCTTCTGATTTCCAGAGATGGCTCTCAGCCACTCTGCCCTGCTACCTGCAGCTTCTTAAATCACTGCTTTCCAAAATGTCCCATTCAGGTTGTCCTTGGTGAAAGGGCCACCGACACCAGTAAAATGTGGTGAGAGAGTCCTTAAAGTGAAGAGGTAAAGCTGAATCCAAATAAATGTCAGAGACAGGAAAGGGGACAAGGGGATGTCAAGACTCTGCTCTGCTCTGAGGGTTCTTCCTGGGGATTTTGTCAGGGTTGATGTTTGGGAGGTCTGGAGGACAGGTCTGGTTCTGATGTGGCCTCTTCAGAAAGGTCCAGGCTGTTGGTGCTGGCTCAGGTCCTTCTCCTCCACTCTAAGTTGAAAGTATCTCCTGCTTGGTGCAAGAGTTGTGTAAATCTATATCCAGAGAAAACAGTAAACCCTAGGAAATCCTCTCCATGCCATGCAGCATTTTCTGGCAGGCTGTGTTTCTCCTTTCTGAGTAGTGGGAGATGTCCCTGACCATGGCAGGAGGGATGGAGGTGGGTGAACTTTAAGGTTCCTTTCAACCCAGACATTCTGACTCTTCATTTCTGTCCCTATTGAAATCCCAAGAGAAGGCTCTGCAGAGGTGATCCTTCCTTGGGTTGGGATGGTCACCAGCAGGTCTTCACTTTCTTTATTTCTATCACACTCTAAAACTGAGTGACTTCAAAAGAGGCTGACTCCACAGTGGCTGCAGAAGAACTGGGACAAAATCTTCTCCTGGGGCAATCCTCAAGAGGATTTAAACTGCCATCTTGACATTGAGTTGTTGGAAATTAACTGCTGCTTCCAGGCAAGGAATGATGAATGGTCTGAAATGAAGAGATAAGCCTGCATGTGCATACATTCTCCCAGGCTCTCATGGACCTTCAGTGTTATGAGCAGCTGGAGTAATTCCTAAAACAGGGAATATTTGATGCTGGGTCAATTCCTATTTTGATAGGCTCATGGAGAATAAATGAGAATAATTACTTTGAACCAGTGTAATTAGAAGAAAAAGAAGCTCCTTGTGTCTTAGAACAATACAGACAGACATACTTGGGAGTTGTAGGGGGTTATGGGAAATTAAACAAAATATTCCAGGTTTTTTTCTTTTATTTCTGTCGTATGCCAGAACTTTCTCATTGACAGGGTGAAGTAAATCTGTTGGATTGAGCCTGTTACCAGGTCACTGTGGATTATTGTAATATTGGACTACAGTGGAGATGGGATCCATATGCTGCTGTCAGGGACTAGAGTTTATTATTGCACTGGGGATGGCTAATAATAAAAGTTTAGATTTCAGGCAGATTTGAGGAGAATGTGCTTTAATTCCTGTCTGTCTGGTTTGTGGACAAATTCCCGTGTGCCTGGACTTCTTTACAATTTAAAATGTAACTTGTAAATACCAATAGAAGGAGGCTGTGAGCTAAGCTGACAGCAGTTATAGTTTGAGCTTTAAAGATTAATTGCCTTCAGGAGGTAATAAAGATCAGAGCTGCCCGAGCCTGGAGCAGCTGCCTATGGAAAGATGTTGACACTGCACTGCCAGGCTTGGGGAGCAGCGCCGTGTCTCGGGGAGGGTTCAGGAATGGGCACTCCTCTGACACAGCCAGCATCCCTANCTGCTCCAATCCCTGCTCCATCCCTGCTCCATCCCTGCTCTATGCCTGCTCCAATCCCTGCTCCATCCCTGCTCCCATCCCTGTTCCCATCCCTGCTCTATCCCTGCTCCGTCCCTGCTCCGTCCCTGCTCCGTCCCTGCTCCATCCCTGTTCCCATCCCTGCTCCACCCCTGCTCCCATCCCTGCTCCCATCCCTCCTCCCAATCTTCGGCAGAGGCATCAGGCCAAATGCCCCCAGCAGGGATGGTGGATACGGAATGTTTTGGAAGTGATGGAAGATAGTTACTGCATAAATAAAGAGGAAATCTTAAAATTAATCAGAGGTGCAGACAGGGCAACCCGTGCTCAAACTCTCCCTTCTTACCTCTGTGTTTGTTGTTCTGCACTAATTATGTATGAGACAGAAGAATGCTGGATGAAGTTTAATTAGGAAGGAGCTGCTTTGTGGTGTAAACCCGAGTGCAGCCTGCAAGCCTGGCTCGGCGCCAGCCCCGGTGCGAGCTCCTGGGCAGCAGGGAAGGGGCTGCCAGCAGATGCCTCTCCTCCAAAACACTGAGCCTCGAGGAAGGGTTTGAATTACAAAGGAAGGGAAGGGGCCGAGCTTCCCGGCCCCCTCCTCCCCTCACAGAGGGCAATAGTCAGTTTACTTTCATAACCCCTCTATCAGCTGCAGAGGAAGTCTCGCAGCCCGGGAGTCTGCGAGCGGTTCCAGAGCAGCTGAATCCAAACCGGGCAGAGCCGGCCGAGGGAGGGAGCCGGGGGATGGACTCGCCCTGCTGCCGGAGCAGCTGACTTTCCTGGGGACCTCGGCATTGCTTCTCTGTCCTGATCTTATTTCCCTGTCCCGTGGAGGCTTGGGTAAGTGCCTGGTAGTTTTCCACTTACCTTTCTCTTCGGTGGTTCACCGGGATCTGCCAAAGTGCAATGGCACTGCAATGACAAAGTGTTCCCTGCGCCTTTTGAGAGCTTGCTCTGGAAGTGGATGATCCAGATTGGAAAAGCTGGACCTTTACAATCTCTTGAATTCACATACTGCATTTTCAAAAGGGCCAGGGAGCAGATATGGAAAAAACAGTTTCCAGCACGTTATTTCAGCTGGTGGGGACTGCTGGGGCCACGGCAGCTTGCAGTGTGCTGGATTTCCAAAGGCTGGAGTGTGGAGCAGAGCTGTGCCAGGTCTGTCCAGTGGTGCAGATGTTTGTGCTGTTTCCTGTGGAATCGGCCTGTGGGGGTCAGGGCAGCTGCGCCCGGAGCCAACCTCTGGATCCCATCACCCGCCAGGGATGGCAGCTCCCTCGGTAGGGAGGAGAATGCAGGAATCACATGGTGACTGCTCTGCTGGGAAGGTGTTTGCTCTGCTTTGCTGGGAAGGTGTTTGCTCTGCTTTGCTGGGGAGGTGTTTGCTCTGGGCCCTGATGCTCTTGCAGAAGGGATCCGGTGGATTGGGAGCACGGATTGGGAGCAGGCAAGCAACTCCCTCACATCCATAGGAGCGGAGTGGAGCATGCAGGCAGAATTGACAGATTGTTCAAAGCCTTTGTATATCTGTGTGGTTGTAAAGAAGGAAGTGGCTGTGCCTGGGGGTCGGGATGTTTGCAGGCAGTCCCAGGGATGTAGGTGCCTGGATACGTGGTAGGAACACACAGAGAACTTGAAAGGGAGATGGAACTAAAACTTACATAATGTGTGGAACCAAATGTCCTTTCCTGCTGTCCCTGCTGTGATCCTGAGAAGGCTAACCCTGAAACGATTTTAAAGCTGTCTTTGTTAGTCATCCTTCATGCAATTTGTTTCTTTATCATGTTTCATTTTGAGTACAAGGAGACAGGCTGCTTCCACTCCCCTCTCCACTCCTCCTCTATTGTTAGTCTCTCCCAGCTTCCCGTATGATTGTCCAGCTCTGCTCTTTGCAGAGCCCAGCGGAAAAGGAGATGGTTGAAAAAAAAGAAAGTATTTCAAATTAAAATCTGGCAAGTGCTTGTGTCCTTATTAGGCTTCAGATGCATTTCTTCCCTCCCATCTCATTTTTCCCAAAAGTTGCAGGGTGGCCACTATCACTTGCAGTACCTTAAACAGCAGTGGAATCCCTCTTAGCCCTCTTGGCTGCACACTGGCCAATAAATGCAGCAAATAATAATCACAGAAAGCTCAAAACAAAAGCATATTTGTAATAATGTGAGCACCCTGGTCTAGTGGAAGGTTCCCTGCCCGTGGCAAGTGTTTGGAACAACATGAAATTTAAGGTCCCTTCCAACCCAAACTGTTCTGGGTTTCTGTGATAGCTACAACTAATGAAAGCAGGGAATTGTTGCATTAAGCCTCATTCAGATTTGTGAGCTGGTCACAGCTGATGAGTTGTCCCAGCAGTGACACTGAGCATCTTCCCTAGGCAGGACCAGGGATCGTGGCTCAGAGATGGGTGTAAGGAAAGGAGTGTGCAGGGAGGGAGGAAAGGTCATGGCCCCATCTCTATTGGTTCTCATTAAGCTGTAGCTTGATGAGCAAGTGGTAATTAACGGTTGTGTTAATGCTCAGAGGTAAGCTGATAGGACTCTCCTTGCTTCCTCTTGATTTCCAGCCATGACTTGAGTCCTTTTGAGCAGCACTGATGAAACAGGGTTTGGGTGATCTTTGCAGAGGCCCAGCCAGCAGCAGTGTGACCTTGGGGCACCTCCTGGCACCATCCTCCTTCCCAGGGCACAGCAATTAGCGGGAAGTGTCCCAGGGCAGGACTGGAGCTGGGAGAAGAGAGCTGCCCTGGGGCTTGTGAAGATAACAGAGCCCCTGGTGAGGCTGAGCCGCCTCCTGTGGCCTTGTTAGTGCCAATATTGGCACAGGGAGATGTGAGACAGAGAGCTGGGACAGAGGGGAGCCCCAGTTCCTCAGGAGTTCCCTGTAGTGACCCCTGTGCATGGAGCTCCACTTCCCTGAGCCACAGCCACTCACCAGCCTGTCCTGGAGTGCACTGGGGAAGCTGGGAACATAGTGAGTGGGATGAGAAAGCACTCAGTAATTCCCTGAGTTTCCTTCTGCTCAAAGTGGCAGAAATAACACCTTTCTTATGTAAAAGGCTCCCTCAGCTCCACTGGGTATTGTACAGAAACACCCCCCTGCTTTGCTTCTCTTTGACTTGCACAGTTTCAGAGACCTGCAATTTGATGACAGATTTAATAAGATACAATTGTCACTTGTGTTGAGAAGAGACATTCAAAGAACTTGGAGTTGTATCACCTGGGATACCAACATGTAAAGGCACTGCTCTGTTCAGTCACTCTTTTAGGTGCTGGAGACCCAGATTTTAAGACTTGTTAAGACTCAAACTTTAATACTTTTAAGGACTTTTCTAGCAGACATTGATGGCTGAAAACTTATTCCAATAGTCTCCCTTCCCCCAGCACTGGTTCTTTTTCCACCTCTTCACCATATAGGAAATTTCCATCTTTTTCAAAACAGGCACCATTTCTCTTCAGGTCATCCCCTCCACTGTGGTAACACCAGCACCCAGGAATGGGAGAATGGCCCCAGTTCCATTGGGCCTGACTGGGACCTTGCTGGTGGCACTGGAGATGCTCTGTGTTTTGCTGGGGCTGTGGCACTGAGAGGTGACAGCCTCTGAGAGGTGACAGCATCTGCCCTGCTGCCATGGGAGGGTCTCACACTCCATTTCCCAGAAAGAGCGGGATGCAAATTGAACTGCTGCCATAAATTTACAGCAAAGACAATAAAAACAAGAATTAGACTGATAAAAATGATTAAAAGGCTTTACAAAAGCCTCTAAGCAGTTTGTCATATTCTGCAAGGTGATTGCCCAGGACACCTGCAGCACAAGGCAGCCTTTTCCAGCATGCCCTCTCGGCCAGGACATCAATAAAAATGAGGATTTATGAGCTCTGTCATGGGCAGCAAGCAAAGCATCGGGCAACAAATTAATCTCTGATTGCAGAGCAGTGCTGACTGGGAGCTTTCTGCTCTCTCTTGGCATCATTGCAAGGTTGTTCGTTAAAAAATTAGTTTGATAAAGAGACCCTTGACTCCCAGTGTGTTCCTCTGTTACCTGCTCACCAAACACGAGGCACTGTGAGCCCAAAAGGTGCTTTTCACTGCTCAAGTGCTCCAGCTTTTAGTCATCAGAATGTGACAGCACTCACAGTTCTGTGTGTTCCTTCCCAGCCAGTAATTTTGGGATTACAGAATTCCAATTTGGCCTGGGAGGAGCTGGATGCTGCTGGTCTGCTGGAAGCACTTGGGTGCCAGAGCCGTGTGTTCCTGCTAAGCTGCTTCCCTTTCCTACCACAGAGGTTTTGCTCATTGTTCTCTAATTTCAGCAGGCAGGAAAAAGCCCACTTTGGAGTTCTGTTGCCTGCCCTGTCCCACAGCTGGTGCCACCATTGTCCCCGGGTTCCTACCCAGACCAGTTTCCTTTGTTCTCCACCAGGCAGCTCTGTGAGGTGATTGTTTCTGCAGTAATTCCATTTCTCCCTGCCCAGACCAGACCATCATTTCCCAGTGACTCAGATCACCTGTTGATGGCCTTTTCCTGTCCCTCACCCAGAGGCAGCGCAGGGTGGGATGGAGTTGGTGCTGCTCAGGTTAAGGAATGCTCCCACCTTCCAGCAGCCTGAGAGCTGCCAGTGACAGCTCCTCAGGCAATGAGGGATCCAGGGGCTGGGCAGAGGGAGCTCTGTGGGGACAGTGTCAGTGCTGGGGATGTTGTGCCCTTGCTGTGCCAGGCTGGCACCAGCTGATGCCCTGCTCTGCCCACGGCTGCCTTACCCCGGGAGCAGCTGCCGAGCACACCCGTCACGTTCCAAGGCATTGCCTCGGACCAGCTCCACAGGATGAGCTGCCAGCAGCTCTGGTTGAGCTGCAGGCTCACTTTGCTTCATCACTCTTGGCTCTTACTTTTTTTTTCCCCTTTCTGTTTCCTTCTTTAAGAGTGCTCTTACATCAGAGCCGGGCTCTGTTGCCCATCTTCGGTGCTGGAGGGTGACATCTCCTCTGCTCCTGCTCGTGCTCACGGCAGTTGTCAGGCTCTGGACAGGGAACAGGGCATTCTCCATCTCAAATGGAACAGCAACATGAAATTTCATCACCTAGGTTTCGAGAAAAATAAACTGTGGCTGGACTTAAAACCTTGCGGTGAGGACTAACGGAGAGAGGCTTTTATGAGCATTGAGAATATTTGTAGCTAAGCAACCAACATCAGCAAGAAGAATAAATCAAAAGTTTCAGGGCGCTGCCTGCCTGCCTTCAAGGGTCAGGAACTGTATTTTCCCTCTGTTAACAAGATTGCCTTCCTGCTGGAGGCAGGATCCCCTGTTAGATGGAGCTTGTTCTCGGATACTGAGCTGAGAACAGGAGTGAAAGGACAGAGAATCTTGCCAAAGGCCACAAAGCCAGCCAGGCCTCCTAGCAGCTTACAGGAAAAGGCTCTTGGAACAGTAACATCTAACACATATAGATAATATTTTCTAATTGCTCTTGTATAAGTCATCCTAGCATCAGAGAGGGACTCCTTATCAGCAAGTGTAGTCACAGGATAAGGAGTAATTGGCTCAAAGTGAAAGACAGAAACACAGCAGAAATTTCTCTGTGTGAGGGTGGGGAGGCTCTGGCTGCCCCTGGATCCCTGGAAGTGTCCAAGGCCAGGCTTGGAGCACCCTGGGATAGTGGGAGGTGTCCCTGCCCATGGCAGGGGGTGGAATGGATTGAGCTCTAATGTCCCTTCCAACCCAAACCTTTCTGGGATTGTCTGATTCCAGGCTCTCTACCAGGCAGCAGCTGCAGACCATATTCCACTCCACAGATGGCAGAGCTGAGTGAGTGGATGACTGCAGCAGTTTTGGTTTGAAACAGTGAATCTCTGTGGCTTTTTTCACTTTCTGTATTTGCACAGTTCTCTTGCTTGGGGCACCCCTCCCGTTGCTACAATTGCAGCACAGATCCAAGGTCTATTAGATAATTGAGTTTTATTTTCTACAAAGATATTATGCAGTGTTCTTCACTGGGTTGCACCAGAAAACCTAGAAGCAAGACATTTTACTTTAAAATATATTTTATTTATAAAAAGAAAATTTCCCAGAAATGCCAATGGGAATGGCAACAAATCAAATCTCAGGAATAATTTCTCAATGGAACTTTTTTTTTTTTTTAATACCATCTTATAACCTCAGGATATTTTCCATCTCTGCCTCTTCCTCCTGCTTAGTCAGGAGCTGATTGGGAAAGATGCTCCAGTCCCTATCCAGTCCTGGCAGCCTCATGGATCACCAGGAGCCCTGTGAGTGCCCTCTGTGCTGTGGGAAGATCCCCTAAAAGTGCTTTGGAACCAAACTCCTGGAGCCCTGAGCCCCCTGTGCACAGCTGCACCACACCATCAATCCAGGCTTTAAACAGAATTGTTCCCTCTTTGCTCACATAGACTCTAAAGTTGGTGGTAATTATAAACCTGTGTATTAAGGGCAGATCTCCCAGTATTTCTATGGAACTGTATTTGTAAAGCAGGTTTATTGTTTTAATGAGAGGAATGAAGTGTAACCCAGGAGAACTCCTGTGCTGCTGGAGTTCCAAGCCCTGTCCCAGTACCACACTCAGCCCATGCCACAATGCTCTCCTCAGCTGCTCTGTCCACTTATTTTACCATTTTACGTGGCATTTCCTCCACTTTTCTGCCTAGAAATCTTCCTGCAGCATTGAGCCTTTCAGTGGAGTTTAAAATGGATCTCAACTTTTCTGTCTTGGCAGTTGCTCTCTGTCCAGAGCATCCTCTTACAGACAAGGACAAGCAGGAAACTTCGGGGATGCGTGCGGCGTTTTTCCCGTTTTCCCTCCGCCGCAGCTGTGGCCTGGCTGGTGACTGGAGCTACTCAGCTGTGAAAAGCACTCAGGGATCTGAAAGCAGGGGGTGTTTCTGTCCATCACCAGCAGTGCTCACTGCAGCCCAGCTGGGTGGGGAGGGCATTTAGTGCCAGTCCCACAGCTGGGCTCCAGAGGCGCCTCCAGCCAGCGGGTACACATTGGATGGCTCTTGGGGATTCTGGGGATAACAGCAGGCCAGCACGGCCCTAAAGGGTTATTAATGATAGCATTTGTTCAGGAAAGGCTGTATTTTTCTTATTAGGGAAACTATCACTTTTGGAAGTGTTGCAGACACACTTTGAAGCGGCACCAACTATTTTAAAAGTTAAAAAACGCATTGGCAGGTGTGAGGGAGATGTTCTGGAAAGAGAAGATACAGCCTGGCTTAAGAGAAACCTGATGTATTCAGAGACATCCAAGCTTTTCTGTTTGATCATTTTTCTCTTCCCACCCACCTTGGATCAGCTCCCACCCCTCCACATGTGGGATCTGAACCATTCCAGCCAGTTCCTGAGCTCCCAGTCCGTGCAGACCGAGGCACAGCTCCCTGCAGCACTGATGGAGTTTGTGAAATGTTTGTGAAACACAGATCAGGACAAACTGCTGGAAAACAAACGTTCCCCAGGAGCTGCTGAGGGGAGACCCAGGAGCAGTGAGGAGCAGGGACATCTGCCAGGTGTGGTGGCAAGGACAGGTCCTGCCTCCCCTCCCTGCTGCCTCTGGAGCCAGGGGATGGTGAAACAGATGGGGGACACTGCCCACACCTTGAAATTCATGTTTGGAGTAATTGTTTCAACTTCCTTAGTCCATTTCTGGAGCTTTCCCCCATTGTCTGGTTGTATTTTATTCAGTTGGCTTCTCCCTGTTTTTTGTCCTGGGGGGTTCCAGGCAGGTTTCTCTCTCTGAACATGAGAATTTGTTCTTCAGTGCTTCTTTTAGGGTGTTTATCTCCTTTTAGATCCTGTAAGTGCTGCTTTTTCCCAGTTGCTTTTCCACCCACAAATCACAGCCTCTTGTCTTCAGTTTAATTTTTACATTTAATGAAATAGACCTGAAATTAAATGATCTTTAACAAATCCCTGATCAGGGTATCTCACAATGAAAGGTACTTCAATATTATTATTGTTATTAATTTTAAAAATTATTATTATTGTTATTACTAATGCAAAGTAATGATGTGCTTGTATCCTTATCAAGTGTAATTCAGAGGGATTAATCATTTCAGTTGAAAGGAAAAGTTTGCTCCATCATTTACTGAACTCAACTGCTTGGTGTCCTGCTCCTGTTTATTTAGATTTATTATTATTTACTGGGTTTTTTAGGTCTTGAGATGGAATTGTTGATCACAGTGCTCTGAGGTTTGGGTTTCTGCTTCACTGAGCAAACTGCAATCAGCTAAATACAGGAAAACAAGTTAAATATAGAGAAAACTGAATGAGAACATCACATTTTTGATGTCTGTGATGTCAAGCTGACAGACCCACTAAGCACCTCGCTAAGAAAAGCAAAGCAAGCCTCAAAAACCTCAGAACTTGCCGAGATTTTCTCATTGAGAAAAAATTTTGTGTCTTCAAGTTGAACTACAAAAAAGAGCAACTGTGAATCAGTCAGACATGCCACATTTGAGGCTGAACTGAGCTCACAAGCAGTTCCTGCAGTGCCCTCTCCCCGCTCCTCGGAGCTGTTGGTGTTAATGAGCCCCAGCCCCGGCTGAAGGCGCAGGAAGCAGCTGGGGCAGATGTTGGACACCTGGGCTCCAAGAACGAGGCTTCCCAAAGCTGGGACAGGCTCCCAGAGCAGTGGTTTAGACATAGAAGCACTGTCAAAAGTGGGTCAGCTGGATATCAAAAATCTGTGTGTGCTGATCTCCAGCTCCAGGGCAGTTGTGCCCGGGCAGGCGGCAGCAGCTGCAGCAACACCAGGGAAGGACGGGGCTCCCATTGCTGTCAGTGCTGAGCTGTGGAGATGGCAGCAGCAAGAGTCCTGCTGGAAACCAGAAACCAGCAGAGAGGTTAAAAGCAGCCATTGCTTGGTGTGTAGGGGCTTTGCAGACAAAATTGCACATCTCTGGCAAAGGACATCTCCAGCAGATGCAGGGAGTCGGGGCATGTTCAATGCTCACTTGGCAGCAGGGGCTGGGAGCAGGGCTGACAGAGCTGACCAGCCACAAATCTGTGTGTGAGGAGCACTGGGGAAGGACAGAGGGACAGACAGTGCTGAAACAAGGCACAGGAAAAGGTAAAGCATTCCAGAGGGGCCTGGGCCCTGGTTCTTGGCTCTCTCTGCACTGGACATGGAGCAGCAGCAGAGTGTGAGCCCCAGCACCTTGGCATCCCCCAGTCCTGCCTGTGTCCTGCTCCCTCAGCCCTCCCTGAGCAGTCACCCCTCCTGTCAGAGCTCTTGCCCAGGAGAACCCTGTCCTGCCCCACCCTGTGTCCAGCAGCCAAGGGACAGGAATGTCCCTGCTGTCCTGGTGGATCCAGTGCTTCTCACAGGGCTCCTGGCTGGTGCCCAGCTCTTCCCATTGAAACAGGGGTGGTGCCACGGAGGAGCACAGCCTCCCACGGGGACAGCAGCAGGGCAGGTGTGTCTGGGGAGGTTCTGAGGCAGCAGAGGAGTCACTTGGGCTTGGAAGGAGAAGGATTGAGGGTTTGGGCTTTGTTTGCATGTGGCCAGCCAAACGTGGCCAGCCAAGCGTTCCTTTCTTCTCACCAAACGTTCCTTTCTTCTCACCATCCTTCAGCTCCTCTTTGATCTGAGCTGCACTTTTTCCTGGAAGACTTCCAACATTCTCAGTGTAGCCATGAAGCTCCCTTTTTTCCTCCCTATTCAGCCACATCCCTCAGATTTAAGAAAGAGGCTGCAGTGGTGACGTGGGACTGTGGTGTGTAAAGTCATTTCTGGGGAAACATGTTTGACTTCTTCAGATGTTCCTGATCTCTTCTCCCAGAACAAACACAGAACAGGCAACAGCAGCACAGGCTCCCACAGTCACCTCAGAGTTTGTCTCGATGCAATGTGCAAAATCAGCCCCATAAAAATGGTTCAAGCTGTGGTTTGGTACAGATGTCCAATAAATTGAGAACTTTTGGCGACCCTCGTTTCTAGCCTGACGTGTCAGACAGATGCACATGCCAGAAGCACACTGGGAAGCAAAGACCATGTTGGGAGGGATGCCAGGAGCCAAGATGCATTTGCAGAGCTTGAGAGCAGCAGCTTGGCCATCTCTGGGCCAGGCAGCAGGATGATGGAGAGAACCCCCGGGCAGCTGGCTGGGTAATGATGCTGCTTTTAAAAAGGACAACAAGAAAGGCGTTGCACCCTGCTCCTGCTAAGGAGGTTTGGAGGCAGGAGAGAAAAGGCTCCTTTCTCTAGAGGTGAACAGTCACTTCTTCCTGCAGCAGAAGAAGCCTGACACTAGATAAGTAGCTGTGAGAAGATTCATAAAAAACCTAATTTATAATTTGCCAGAATATAATCCTATTTGATCAGTGTTATTCAGTTCCTCTTTCTTTTAAAATTCAGTGCACTTAACTGTTCTACGAGGGTTTATGAATGTTTAAAAATTGCTTTGTGGTCCCTAAAGTAATTTGACAAGTCTGACAGCTATTGATTAAAAACCTGAAATTATTCAGACTGTAGGATGACTTGAGGGATTAGATAGAAAGTTTTTTCAAATGTGAAAGGAAATAAGATGTTGGAAAGTAAATATGTTCTTGAATATTTTTGAAAAATCCATTACAACTGTGAAATTAAATTGAAATGAGATACTTCGTGTGGAGATGAAGGAACGAAATGCTGGCTTTACTATTTAGGCATGGGGCAGAACTCCCCATCCCAGGCTCAACAAATGCTTCCCTGGAAGTTGCTGGTCCCTGGCACAGGTCCCACTTCAGGGCACTGGGGGAGCCCTTGGGAAGCTCCTGCCCCTGCCCAGCCCTGGCCAGGGCCCAGGCAGCTCCTTCCATCCCTCTGCTCCTGGCGGGGCTGATGGGGACGGGGCTCTGTCCAGTGTGGACGATGATCCAGAACCACACGTATCCGGGTCTGGAGAAGGAACTCCCCCAGCCTGCTGCCAGCTGCTTGGGAATAAGGAAAAAACCAGTTCTGAGTGTGTTGGGGGAGAATCCTCCTTCCCTGATGGGGAACAGAACCCCTGTGCCCCCTGCTCCAAACACAGGAGCTGGGGCTGTTCCATACCAAGGGAAGTGTGTGGCTGCTCTGGGGCCGGGAACACGGGGAAGATCAGTGGAAGGGGGCACATCCCTGAGTCCCTGGGCTGGTGCAGAGCGTGTGGGCAGCTCTGCAGACTGGTTCTGCCAAGGGGGTGCTCCACAAACACCTGATTCTGCTTCTGATGGTGTTATCACTGCTGGTGTTTAATCAGGTAGTGGATGGCTGTGGGTATTGGTTAAATTCTGATTCTATGCATGGCGTGTTTATTCTGGAGATAATAAGTGGGGTTTTTATGATGATACAGTTCCCTGGACTGAGCAGCAGAGTCCTGGATGTGGAGGTGCTCAGTAAGCAGATGATAGAGGGCTTGCTAGGCCTGTTACCTCAGGGCACCACACAGCCCTTTTTCATCTCCAGTAATTCCCAGTTTCACTGGGATCAAAAGCTTTGGTGAGGGGAGTCTGCAAGGCACGAGAGGATCCAGGTGTCACCAGGCTGGGCACGGTGTTTTAAACCCTTGTGCTATATATGGCCCTCGGTTATATTTCAGTGACAATATTAAACTTTAAAAGGATGAGTGGAAGGAAAGGAGACCTTCAAATTTAGTTACTGCCAGGAAATAATACTCGGCACCACATAGTTGTCATTCTGCAGCAGCCAGAGATTATCCATAAACCCTGTACCTCCAAAGTGAGGGAGAGTAATAAAGCCGACCCCAGGCGCACTTTGAACTTGGCTACCTCTGATTAATTAAGTTTTTCCTTCCTTGAGCCTGATTTAGTGCTTCTGCTCAGAATGAAGGATTTAAGTTAAGAAACTGTTGAGAAATTGAAGGACAGCTCTCATCCCCTCTTTCCCATCTCATCCCCTTCCCTATCACATGCGCACACATGTGGGTAGCAAAGGGCTTGATGTGGCTGCTGAAAATCAGGCTCTGAGGGCATTCCTGTCCCAGAATTCTTGTCATTCCTCCTGCAGTTGCACCACTTTCACTGTGGATTTTTATTCCTGCCAAGCTTGAAATGTCAGCGGGGCACGGCAAACATCAGCTAATTCTGGCTGCGGGTCTCAGGGCAGTGGAAGGTGTAATAGTGATCCTGCATTTATATGGAAAGTAAGAAGGTGTCTGTGCAGCTCTGGAGTATCCTCCTTTCATTCATTTAATGACAGAGCTTCCTGGGACATTTAAAATCCATCTGTGGCAGGGCTGAGGCTCAGCACAGCCACGCACTCCAGTTCAGAGAACTCCTGTGCTTCACACAGAAGCCTGTCTCAGTATGGTTCATGATGAGAAGTGCAAATGGGAGGCAGAATGGCCCAATTTTGTGTTTGCTGCTTTGGTACTTGGTGACCACATCGAATTATTTAGGTTTAGAAGGAGTTGGTGGAACATAGTTGAGAATACATTTGTTCCTAACAGCCAAATGGATCTTACCATGTCCTGGGAAGTCAGTCAGGCCCTGCTTTCCTATGGAATTGCTGTGCCTGGTGCTGTATCCCAATTTACACTCAGTGACTGAGAGGGGCCATGGTTGTATCTGGGTAGTCAGATCTAAAAAACTTACCCAAATTATTCTGCTTATCCCTTATTAGTCTTCCTTAACCCACTTCTTTTGGAGGAGAAACAATTGTTTAGAGTAATGAGAGAGTCTGTTTTGATTGAAGGATGTACAATAATCTGCCCTGAATCTGCTCTGCTGCATTGTACCAAACTCACTTATTTTCTCTTATTTGTTCATAGTCAAAGCATAAATAATTCAGCATTTTGTCTCTCCCTGTGAATGTGAGAAGCATGCTTGCTGATTCCAGATCAGATGGAGCAGTGATGTTTATTACTCTGATGTTGGGAAATGATTGTTGCATATTTAATATCACCATAAATAAAGCTCCTGTAGCTGCGCTCCCACTCGTGGGATCGGCGTGAGGCTCTCTCTGAACCCTCTGATCTGCAGCCCTCAGAGCTGTGCTGGCATGGAAGCAGAGCCTTTGCTTGCCCACTGTCACACAGGCCATGAGTGACAACTGAGTTTCCAGCATGCCCAGCCTGGCTGGCATCCACCAGCCCACAGCTCTGCCAGCCCCACCTGCTCCAAAGTCATTTATCTCACCCAGAAATACTCAGAGACTTGCACTGTGTGACAAAGCAAATAGCAGAAGTAAAACAAACCTCATTAAAATAAAGTGGCTGGATGATAAGGGGAATGGTTAGCATACCTTTAACAGCAGTATTTCTTTTCTTCATTTTATCTCACTAATGCCTTTAAAAACTGCCTGAAAGTATTTTATAGTAATTACTTAAGGAGCTGGAGTTTTTAGCAGTCTTGTAATGGGGAGCTGAACATCTCTGATTTTAGTGGCTTTTTTTCAAAGTGTGGGGAAGACACCAGGCAGTGAGTGAGGATCTGGGCCACGTCTGTTATTCCTATTTATAATTAAAATTCCATTCAAAGTGTGGCACAGGTATTGCAGCATCCTGCAGTCCTGGGCTGGGTGTTCTGCCATCCATAACAGCCTTGCAGGACTCGGTTCCAGCACCTTGCTGAACTCCAGCTGGTCACCCAGCACCACTTTCTATTTTCTCCTCTAAAATTCCCTCCGTGGAGAGAAATTCTTGTACATTTTACCAAAGACACCTGCCAGAATAAAGGGAGCGAGGCGCTGCTTGGCAGTGGTGAAAAGCAAGGCAGAGAGCGAGCTTTGTCCACGAGCCATTTACAAGCCAAGGCTGTCCCGCTGGGTCACATTCCTGTTCTCTCAGCCTTGGCGTGGATCTCCTCTTTTTAATGGAGTCCAGTGTTCCCAGTGTGCCCAAACTTGTTTCAGTGTTTGCAGAAAGCTGGGAGCTTCTCTGAGAAACAGTTTGTGTGGATGTGATTGTGGGAAGGGCCCTGCACGGCGCTCCGAGAGCCAGGGGGATGGACTTGGCTCCTCCCTGGAACGCTGAGGGCTCCGAGACGACCCTGCCAGTGTCACAAGGAGGGCTGGGAGGTGAATCCCCACTGTCCCCACACACCGTGCTTGGATCTGCAGCACGGAGCCGTCCCAGTGCCCGGAGCGCTCCCGGAGGAGCCGAAGGCGCTGCCGTGCTCCAGGAGCAGCTCCTCTGCTCCCGGGGTCAGCACCAAGGCTGCAACATCAGACCTGTCCCTGGGCACCTGCTGATGTGGGCACTGCCCCAGCACGGCTCCATCAGGGGGACACAACCCTGAAGGGGGAAACTCTCCCATCCAGCCCTGCCGGAGCCAGCGGTGCTGGCCACTGTTAAACAGATGTGGATCAGAACTGCTCCCAGCCCTGCCTTTGCTGGCACACGGCCACTTTGCTTGCTCGGTATTCTAAAAGCACAGTTAATAACTATTTTTGTCTCTATTCTCACTTCTCACGTACATATAAAGGCTCAGTTGATGTTTAGCTTGACAAGCCAGGCTGCAGTTTGGATGCCAAAAATCTCCAAACTGTCATGGAGGGAGACAAGGATGAAGGAAAAAAACAACTTAGATAAAAGGGCTGTGGACTCAGAAATGCTGCATGTGGCACACTTCCCAATCCTCAGAGAAACTTATTAATTCACATCGTGGAAGTGTTTATGGTGCACAACTCAAGTGGCTTCCTGGCTCCACTTGGGATCTCACTGCGTTTAGGAAGAAGTCGCTTTCACACTTCTGTAGGCAAAGGAATTAAAAAGTTGTTTTGTTTCTTAAAGTCTATAAAGTAATAAAGTGCTTAAGGGATGGAATAAGGGAAGCCACATGTCAAAGGCAGGCCAAGACTCTACTCAGGAACTGCACATCAACCTAATGCAGGGAGGTTTTTATTGGCTTCTCCCAAACCACAATGTTCAGACTTGGATGTAACGTTCAGTCCTCTGCTGCATCCTTGCAGCTCCCAGAACTGAAACTGATTTTTTGCCCAGGGACTGGGCTAACACATTCCTCCAACTCTAATTGCTTTAAGAAAAAACAAAGCTAAAAAAAATCTACAAGCAAAAAATCTTAAGTTATTATCCCATCATTTGTAACATGGATGTGAGTGTTGTAGGCACTTAACAGACAAGGCACTTGGCAGCTTTTCCCAAATTCTCTTATATTCTGTGTGGCAGCTGCTGGTGCATCTGGATTTTGCAAGAGCTGTAGGTTGGAGAGCACAGAGCATTTAACCCATCCCTCATCCAGGGAAGATTCCTGCTTTATCCTCACATCAGCCAGCCAAATCCTCATCACTTGTGCTTTTCTCAAGTGTCCAAAGAAATGAAGAAATCATGGAACGTTTTTCTCACTTGGAAATCGTAATCTCTCAGAAGTCTGCAGTGTCCCTGTCCCTGTCCCACCTCTGAGCCCAGCAGTGAACTGTCGCCCTGGTGCCCTGTAAATGAGATAGGATGGAGGCCGTGCCGTGACTCAGTCCCAAGAGCCAGGGTCCGTCCCTTAATTGCTGTTGACAGCTGCCGATTTCCCGGAGAGAGCCGGCCCCGGCAGGGCGGGCACGGAGGGAATCACCCCGCCCGTGTCGGCTGCAGGAGCCCGTTCCCCAGCCGGCCTGGGGATGCAGTCAGGAGCTGCGGACACAGCGGGGCACAGCAGGGACACCGGGGCTGCCAGTGGGAAATGCAGCTTTGTGCCTGCTTTGAGACAAATGGGAGCGAGGGCCAGAACTGCTCCGGGAGTGGCACTGGGTGAGGTCCCCCAGGGCCATTCCCCCCTGGCAGCCCCACCTGGGCTCTGGCTGGGGCACAGGGTGGGCACCACCCCACAGCTCTGCATGGGCACAGCCCCACGGGCACAGCCCCACAGCTCTGCATGGGCACAGCCCCACAGCTCTGCATGGGCACAGCCCCACAGCTCTGCATGGGCACAGCCCCACGTACCCCTGGGCAGCTGCCTTGGCAGGGGACACCTGTCTGTGGGGTGGTGGCTGAGCTCCTGGCTGGGCTCCTGGCTGAGCTCCTGGCTGGGCTCCTGGCTGGGGAGGTGGCACAGCTCTTGCTGAAACGAGCTCCCCTTTCACCTCAATTGTTCCAGAGTTTCACCTGAATCCCTGGCATTCAGGCGTGCCTGTGTCCTCCCAGATGATCCTGCTCTGCCTCCCACCCTGTGACATGGACATCAGGAGATGGCTGGGGGTGCTGTCCTGGAGAGGACAGCACAATCCAGGGCCACACAGAACGTCCTTTTCAAACAGCTCCAGTTGTTTCATGAAACCACTTTAGGCTTTAATGCTGCTGGTGCAGGATGGTGACATCAGAGGCTGTTTGTGATGGAGCAGGAAGCAGCTGGGACTGGTCAGACCAGGATGGACTTTGCTTTTTCAGTGTGTTTAGAGCAGTTGCTCATTTGGAAACTCACTTGGTACTTTCAGTTTTGGTGCACTGGAATGGTAGATAAAGGCAGGAGGCCCTGTCCTGGAGGCAGGCAGGGACAGGAGGAGCAGCCTGTCACTGGAGGGAGGTAAGCCACGCTCATCCCAGCTCTGGGATGGGACATTCCTGGGCTGTGCCCACCCAGGCCAGCACCCCCTACTCCCCTCCCTGGCTTCCTGGCTGCTCACAGCACCTGGAAGTTGTGTGCAGGCTCCACCTTGGAACTGTACATGGGTTTCAGGCACGGTGTAAATCCAGGGCAGCCTCATCAGCTCAGGAGCAGATTGCAGTTTTGTTTATGAGGACATACGCTGGCCCTGCATATTCCCAGGGATTTGACCTAAGCTTAGCATCTGTCAGGATAAGAAAAAGTGGTTTAGTGCAGTGGCATAGCAGCAGTTCAGCGGATGGGCAGCAGGGCAGAGGGGATTGTTGGCTCTTCCCACTTGGATGATGGTTTTATATTCCATCAGAGGAGGAAAAAATATTTGTGGAAATGGGTGTTTTGAGACATTAAATACAAGAACAAAATCTAAACCAGATCCAAACATTTTGCATTTTCTCAGAAGAAAGCAAAATAAGAATTCTTTTGGCTCTGCCCTGCAGATTTAACCCTGCAGAGTTGGGAATGCAATGCCAGTGGTGGTGAGTGGAGAAGGCAGAGCCAGGACTGTGAGTAAAGAGTGAACCCCAGCAGAAAAGAAGGTGTCTGTGCAACTCTGTTTGTTTAAACTCAATCTACTTTACATCAACTCAGGCTCTTAGTGTGGCTGAGCAGTTTTAACTCTTCCTGTGATCAGGACAGGCTTATGGCCTAAGATGTAGGTTTAGACATTAATAATGGAGTAAAGTCACAGGTGAGACAGGCACAGGTGACATCAGGGAGTTAACTGAGGTTGGGCTGGTTGTGGGGAGCTCTGTGGTGACCCAGAACACCTGTCACAAAGGAAAATCCTTCCAGGTTCTGTCTACAAAAATTCTGTACAACTGTGAGTGTAAAATACAGTCATTTTTTGCAATGATGATGAGCTGGGTTTAATTTGGTTAATAACTGAGGCAAGTTAATCCTGTTCAGGCAAGGATCAAACCAGTTTCAGTGCATCTGTGTCAGTGCTTTGCATCTCTGTAACTAGATTGATTTAAAAATAGCTTGGTTAGAAAAGGAAGTTGCTTCTACTGTACAGCTCCTGAACTGGGGCTCACACCTGCCCCTGCTCCTTCCTCCATTCCCTTCCACAGGGTGAAGCTTTAGGTCAAGCTCCCCCTCTGGCTCCCTTGTTTGGAAGATGAGGGTGGAGATGTTCATGGGGAGAAGTCATTCAGGAATCTCCACGTCCCCTGGTAAAAAGTGTTTCTGGTCAGGGTGATTTCCTGGCTCTGGACTGCCTGGCATTTCCAGGAATGGCTCTGCAGCTCCTTTTGCTGGCAGCCAGGCTGGGTCCTCCCCAGACTTTGTGCCAAGGTGTGGGCTGGGTGCTGGGGGCAGGAGCAACAGGAGCCCCTGGAAGCTCAGCAGGGCACGGCTCAGGTGGAGCCAAGGGGTGAATTCTCAGCAGCAAGGCCGACACGCTGCTCATTGTCTTCTTTTAATTAATGCATTCTTCAGCCAGCCTGAGAGGCTCCCTTCTTCTGAGGGCTGATGCAGATCTGCCAAGCTTGTTGCCACCGTGGCTGGCCTGGTCCTGCAGGTAGCAGAAGGCCCAGTGTGCACAGCCATTGGCATTCCCAGGCACATTCCGAGTGCAGCACGCTCCCCGTGGCTGCAGAGAGCCCAGCCTCCCTTCCCTGGAGAGAGCAATCCTGGCTGCAGGCTGCAATCCAAGCCATACTCTCCTTTCAGTGGAACAGGCAGTGTTTCTGTCCTGGGGAAGCCACATCCACCCTGTGTAACCCCAGCTGGCTCTTAGCAGACCCTGGCAGCTCTCACAGACTCCCTGATGCCCCAGCCCATGTCTGCAGGGGAAACTGAGGCACGCAAAGGCAGAGCGACCTCACCAACCCTGTGTAAGAAAAGACAAAGCCTGTTTCTTTCAGTCTTTACCTACTCCAGGTATCACTGTGATATTCTGTCAGCTCTTGCCATACAGAGATTTATATGAAATCGTTTCTATTCCATTGAAGCAATTTTCAGAGATTAATTTTTGAGGGTATTAGCATTGATTCCTGAGCACACGTGCTTCCTCCTCCCGCCAGTGGTCCATATCCAGGGAAAGCTGCATTGTCTGAGCTGGAGGAAAGCTCACTTGCCCTAATTTATTGAAAAAATTAATTTTAGATTTAAAATGGGGTTTTCATTTATGAACCCCGCTCAATCTGTTCTTCACTCCTGAGTCTTCACCCTGACCTTTCCCTTATCTGCAATCCTCTGGGCTGTACACTGTGTTCATTAGTGAAACTCCCAGGAGGGAGCAGCAGGTGTGGGCTGTGGATAAGGACTGCATGCATGCCTGGCTCTCAGCTTATCCAGGTACCCCTGGCAGCTCCTGGCTGTAATTTAATTTAGGGCAGTGCCAGGATTTGGACTTTCTGAAGAGTTTTTCACAGTTTGTAAGTTTTAATAACAATTTTTACATCGGCTCTGGGAGTAGCAGCCTTTGGCATTGCATGGAGAATGCAGTAATGATACTTGCACTTAAAAAAATGAGCTGGAGAAGTGATGCAGTGCACCCCAGTACTGCCAAGTTTAATCCCTGCTCGTGGAGTCTGGAATGGTGAGAGGCAGGATGCTCCAACGAGGTTCCTGGGGCTGCCCTGGGTTTGGTGCAGAGCTGTGCCTCACACTGCTCCAGGGGAAACAAAGGGGTCATTCCCAGAAAAGGCCAGAGAAAAAGAACCTCTCATTCCATCTGAAAAGAAGGTTCCCATGAGAAGGATGTGCTTTCTATCCATCCGCAGAAGACACTAAAACCTATCTGGCTAAAAGGCAGATAGCAATTGGAAGAAATTAGCTCTATATCCTCGTGCCAGCTATGGATAAAAAACCACAAACAAATTTTAAAATGCTTTGAGCTTCTCTTCTTTTTTCTTTAAGGGAAGTTCATCAGCAGCAAAAGAATATTTTTCCCAACTTTATTCTGATTATAAATTTTGCATTCTTTGGATATTGCTTTTTAAGAACATCATTTTGTTGAACATCATTCAGCCTCCAAAGTAAGCTCTTCCCTATTAAACTGAAGCCATTATACAGGCCAGTATTGTTAGACAGAAGGACAAATCACAGGAAAATGTAGTTTAGATGCTAAAACATCTATTTTTGTTTGTCAGGCTCAAAGTCATTTGCCACTGGTACCCCTCTGTAGTTTAGATTTGAAATTCAAACCTTGACTCCTGCAAATGCCTTGGCTCAAATTGTGGTTGAATGTTAAGTGGTGTCTCTGAAGCGAGACTAATCACACAGAATGATATTGGATGTTTGCAGGAATGGGACCTCACAAAAAGGTTTCGAAAAATCTGCTGCTAATAACAGTGTTCTGTTTTAAATAAAACCTGCAAAAAAGATGAGTGGCATCTCAGTAAAGACAGGTTTCCTGTGGATTGGGATCACATTCCTAGAGGAAAGTCTAATGCTTATCCAGGAGAGCAGAAAAGTGAAGCTAATTATAAGCAGAAAGAGAAATTGTCCAGTCAGATGCACTGTCTGGGTGCTGTGAAAGGGGGCTGGAGGCAGAGGGAAATATTCTTTCAGTGTAAACACTATGGAAACAGTGCCCCATTTTTCAGGGGTGCTCGAGTCAACTCTGCCCCATCACTGCAGCTCAGCTTTGGGGGTCAGTGCAGCAGGTGGAGAAGCAGCAATCCAGTAACAGCCAGTCAGCTGTGCAAACTCATGTATTGTAGTGTTAATTGTGCTGGAATATGGGACTGTTCAAACTTTATAAAACAAATGCATTTATGACATCAACTGCTATTTGATTTTAACTGTAAATTTGGAGTAGATCTGGATAATCACAATCCCTTCCACTGCTAACTCCTTGAGGTTATTAGGAAATTGCTTGTTTCCCAGTGACAGACAATGTGGTCATAAAGCACAAAGCACTGGCTTCACAGTCAATAAAAAGTGAGAGATACCTGGGTTTAATAGCTCTGAAAGGTAAACATGGCTGGAGTGTGGCAAGGCTGCTGCCCAGAGGGTTGGAGGCAAAGCTGGGACCAGAGGAGAAAACATGACCCAAGAAAAGGGGACTATATACAAATAACTGGGAATGGAAAACTTCCTGTAATAACCCATGGAAAAATACTCTGGGCACAGTGGCTTTCCTTTCACAGATACCATTTGTGAGCAGTGAGCAGGGTGGGTGGTGCTGGAATCCTGTCAGGAACAGGAGGTGTAGATGTGGAGAAGGGGTGGGGTGGAGGTCACACACAGTACCTGGGGACAGTGCCAGCACTGCAGGGGCAGTCACAGCTCTGACTGTGCCATACACCTCTGTATCACCTGTATCACCTGTGCCATACACCTCTGTATCACCTGTATCACCTGTGCCATACACCTCTGTATCACCTGCTGCACACAGGGAACAGCACCTTGTGCACACGAGGAGTGAGCTATGAGTTTGCTGGAAGGAATCTGGATAAACCCTGCCTTGGACAAAATGAGTTGAGACGTCGATGTACAAGTTCTTCTTGGTGGCAGTAAATGCTCCCTGCAGCACTGTTTGAACACTGAGTCAGTGGAATGTGGCTCCTTCATGGCTGGCACTCCCTGGGGACAGGGACAGAGCAGTCCCCAAGGCCCTGCTCTGCAGTTTTGGTTTCTTTCTGTACCTCCTGAGCCACAGGGGTGTCCAGTCCAGAGACCAGGGAGAGGGCAAGGAACGGCCTGTGCATTCCAGATCTGTATCCCAACAAGTTTGTGTGTTTTAGACACCAGCCCAGCCCCGGAGTGATCAATGGGACAGGGGCACGGTGACACTCCCCGTGTCACTTTAGGAAAACACAGTTGTCATTTGCTGAAGTGAGTGTGGAGAGTCAATGTGCAGCACAACAGTCCCACAGGCTCCAAGGTCAAACGTTACCTCATCCCCTGATGCCTGGCTCACTTCCCAGCCCTGCACGGACCAACCATCTGGAATTTCAGGTCTGGGACAGGGGGAATTCAGCTGGGCAGTTCCCAGCAGACAGAGCTCTTTTGCTGGGTCCTGCTGGACTTTGCTGTCATGTGGTAGCAGAGCTGTGCTGGGTCCCGATGTCAGCTGGAGCTGCCACATTCCCAGCAGAGCCAGTGCAGGCTTGGTGGGTTCAGTACTTCATTCCAGAGTGTCCTAATGAAGTGTCTGAATGTGCAACAGAGGCTGTTCCAGTGCTGGGCTGCAGAGAGAACCTGAACTCTCCCTCTCCCACTGCCTTGGGTCTGCTCCGCTCTCCACCCACTGCAGGTGCGAAGGCTCGTTCCAAAGTTCAGGTTCTACGTTTTCGTGCCTTGCCAGGAAGATAAAAGCGTTGGTAAAACTGTAACTTGACCTTAGCATTTCACAGCAGCCACGGAGATAAGCTGCTGAAGGAAACACAGAGAGCAAAACACGGATGGCTCTGGGGAAGGGGACCCCACAAGGCAGGAGCTCCGCGTGAGGAGCCACGAGCGGGGCTCGGGGGGCCTGGCTGGCAGGGATGGCTCTGGATTGCTGACCAGCATCACAGGCTGGCAGGAACCGTATTCTTGCTCTGCCACACAAAGGACCCCTGTGCTGCTGCTGCTGCTGCTGCAGATTTGAGAAGAAGATTGACTGAAGCTGCCTGTTATTATTTTTGGCTACTCCAGCAATGTATCAAAAACCTGACGCTGGGTTGATGCTGGTGCCCTACTTTATAGAAGCCCTGAAAAGCAGATCAAGGACAGCGAGCTTGTCTCTCTGCATGGCATCTGCCAGAAAAGGGTGAGAAAACTTCAAACCGCTGGTGGGGGGGATGGGGGAGGCAAAAATGAGGCAAAGTGTGCTAAATGCAGAGCGCTGTTTGCAGACTTCAAGGGAAAGGGGGTCTGCATGTCCTCCACTAAGGAGGGAAGGTGGGACAGGCAGAGGCTGGGGTGTTCTGCTGCCAGCGTGGCTGCTGAGCTGGTGCCATTGTCCCCAGGGCACGCTGGGGACCAGTTTGCTCTGGAAGGAAGAAGGGACCCCGCTGGCCTTAGGTGACCGCGTTCCTTGTCAGCCAAGCCCAGAAATAATGCTGCTTGACGTTTTCTGGATCCTTTGGCAGTGAGAGGGTCATGGCCACCTCTCCGGCTGAGGAGGAGAGGCACGTAGGGGAGGCTGTGCAGAGAATTAGTGTTGGAACCGGGCAGAGAACCTGCGAATTTTGACTCGTTTGTCAGTGCCGTGCACGGTGGCGCCGGCTGGAGGGATGGTCCGTGTGGGAATCCGGCTTGTGCGTCCCTGGAGGAGGTGAGACTGGTGCCTGCAGTCTCGGGCAGGACCTGCCCGTCTCCCACTCTGAGACCTGCTTCCTGTGCTCGAGGGGAACCCCGAGCATTCCCGTCACCTGGGGATGTTTACCGCTCTTGGCGTTTGCCCCTCCAAAGCTGACCAGCGTTTGCAGCCCAGGCTTTCTCTGCTGATCCGGAGCTGCCCCGCATGAGCTGCAGGATTTATGCTTTGCTGCAGACATGGACAGTAGCCTTTGAAAAGTGGAAGAGGAAGCAGCCATCAGTAAGAGGCAGGGGACAGTGCCATGTGGTGGTTTTTCATTTACTAGATAGTCCTACTTTGTTCTTGATGAGTAATGGAGGCATTTGAATACGCCAGGATGACAGCAGCAGTCTGGCTCTGGGAACGTGTCGGCGTGGGCTGGCTGAGGATGGTGGCAGTCGGGACAGTGGGACCATGCCGCGCAGCCTTCGCGTCTCCTCTCCGCTGCCTCACATCTCCTTTGCCGCTCACCTGCTGCCCCGGGCCCCGCGTTCCGTGAGGCCGCCCGGGCCTGAGCCCCGCGCCCCCGGACCCCGCC
>WEIU01004432.1:278393-309121 GCA_013389925.1 Aegithalos caudatus
AGCCGCTCCCGCCCGGCCCGGCCCGGGGATGCGCGGCCGCGCTCCGTCCCTCGTTCCGTGCGTTCGCGGTTTGTTTTCATCCTGGGCGGCGTTTCATCCTCCGTGGCCGGGCTCGGCAGCCGCGCTGTGGAGATGGGCCTTGCGGCTCCATTTCCGTGTGGCTGGTCCAGGAGGACGCATCCTGCCTCGCCTTTGCCGCCTTGTCCAGATAACGCCTCCAGACTGATGTTACGCAAAATTTAGGTGATAGAAATCAAAGCCCTTATCCCCACCCTGCTCCCCCGTGGAAGGTGGTGATTCTGGGGTGCAGCTGGGAGCACCCCGGGAGTTCTCCCGTGAGTGCTGGCAGGGAGCAGGGGGCTCTGGCTCGGTCTCTGTGTCCCGGTTTTGCTTCTGCTGCCATGGACGTGCCCCAGGTGTTTGTCGAGGCCCTATGGGAATGATTTGTTCCCAGGGCTGTGCTGTGGCTCAGGCTCCAAATTGGAGTGGTGGATCTGTCACTGCTGTTTGTATCAGATGTCCCCGGATCTGGCACTATTTAGGCTGTCTTAGGCTGATGTGATAAAAGGGATTTTTTGATATAAGTGTTGATTTCTGTTAAAAGTGTCATGTTGATGCCATTCTGCATGGGAAAGAGGCTCCTTGAAAACATTTTTGATGATTGAAATTCCGGTGTATTTCTGATTACCTTTTGCATCCTGCTCCTAATCCCCTTTCCTTGCTTTTGCAGTTCCTCTCCTCTCGCACATCACAAATGCCTTCGGTGTCCTTGCTGGTTGTCCTGTGCTGGGCTTGCTTGCAGGCTGCCCCTGACAAACTTTGCAGTGGCAGGTCTTTAAACAAATACCCATGCTCAGGTGAATGTCACAGGTTAAAATCATCCTTCAGGTTTGCTCTGGCAAAAACAACGTTTGGAATCTGGTATGAGCTGACAGAGTCCTTTAAATGTAATTAATCCTGCTGCCGGTTGAAACTGAGAACAGTCTGAAAACAAGGGCAGGCATTAATAAGTTTAATTACATGTCCTTTGTGTTGCTCAGGGAAGGTGTTGCGTTAGTGAGGGCAACCTGTAACACCAGGTTCCCATCGTGCTGAGCAGAGTTTCCCAGGCAGACATCAGCAGCTGGAGTCCAGGGAAGGGCAGGAGAAAGTTCAGGGCAGCAGAACATGGAGAAGGGTGTGCTGCTGCATGCTGAGACTTCATCCCCACGTCCTCCTCTACAGGAAAAAAAACATTCTTCATCTTCTGGAAGCCTGCGAGTTCTCTTGTGTGCTGTTGGTGGTGGCTATTCCCAGAACATCGCTTTCATATTTATTTGTTACATTGAAGCAGGATGAGGCACAGGGGAGGAAGGGATGAGAACTCCCAGCAGTGGTCCCGAGGTCAGCGGGAAGTCGGCCCCGGCGGGGGGGGTCACACAAGCACTGCTGAGCCCTGGGGACAGAGAGCTGCTGTGGAGGAGAGTGGGAAGCAAATCAGAGCAGCCTGGGCTCTGCAGAACGCAGGGCCAGAGGGAACCAGCAGCAGGGAGGCTCAGGAGGGACAGTGGCACAGGACAGAGCTCCTGGGTGGAGCTGGAAGAGGATGGTGGGTGATTTACTCCCATCTGTGACTGTTAAAATCCTGCTCCCATCTGATGGTGCAAATCAATTTACTGGAGTTGTGCACTTCGTTCTCAGTCATAACAAACCCCTAATCCCTGGGCTGGAGGCAGATTTAGATTCTGTCTGTGCTGTGTGTGGATCTGCAGGGCTGTTCCACCGTGCTGGGCAGGGAGAACCCCTGCAGCAGGAGAGTGCAGAGGAGGGGGCCAGAGCTGCCCTAAAGAACACAGCTGGGCACAGAAAAGAACCTGTCAGCCTCAAAAAGCTGCACACAGGGAATCTTTCCTGGCCAGGAGACGTGTCACAGAGTCAAACACGTAATTTGGGAGATCTGATCCTTCTGACACTGGGGAAGCATGCACACTTCCAGCTCTCCAGCTGCTGTCAATGGGACTTCTTCAGCTTGGGTCCTGGACTTCTTCAGAATTCCCCAATCTGCTCATGCTCTCAGTGCAGAACAGTAGGAGGTTTAAGAAATGCTCTTCATTTTTTCCACCCCATGTTTCAGTGTTAGGTTTTGTGTCGGCTCCATCCCTATGCAGCCACCCACCAGCTTCTCTGTTTGTTTCTGTCTCTCAAAAATAATCAGGAACATTTTCATCATAAAACCACAGGAGCAGCAGCCGGGTGGTTTCAGGCAGGTGAGGCTCTGAAATGAGGACTGACAGAATTGCCTCTTTGCAGCTCTGTTTGCTGCCTCCGTTGCTCAAAACCCAGCCCTGGAGTTGGGTGAGGAGAGCATGGATCGCCTCTCTGTGCTTGTTATTGCAAGTCTTCCCCGCAGTCCACGTGGTCCTGGTTGGATTTGGTGATACTCAAGTGGCTGTGGAGGGCACAGGCAGAGGGGATACATCCCTTCACATGGTAATGTTTTATGACTTTTATTATTTAGCACAACAATCCTCTCTGATTGCTCTCGGGCAGCAGAGCTCTTTCTTTAATAACCAGAGACTGGCTGCTGCTCCGCAGGACTCGCCAGGTCAGTGCCGGTAGCACTAATGTTATTTCTCTTTAGAACTAATGTGGTCTTTTATGAGATTTTTTTTTCCTCCCCCCTTCATTTCAACTGAACTTTAGGCGAGTAAAAAGGGATTTTAAAAAGGCCCTTGGCAAAAAGAACCCAATGTGCTGTTTGGAAAGAGGGTTCCCGCTGTGAGATGGCTCTGGGCAGCTGGCCCTTCCCAGCGTATTAAAACAAAGGTGTAGGATTGGAATTAGATCAGCTGACGTAAACCAGGACAGGACCTGAAATACACAGTGAGTTATTGGAGCAAGAGATCAGACGGCCCCACAGGCAGCATCTTCACAGTGATGGTGGGGGGGGTGAATGTGAGCAAAGTACCTCTGTCATCTTGGAAGTGTGTGTTCACCGTCACAAATGGTGTTCCAGGTGTGTTTGGCTGTTGGGGATGGCTGCTGGACAGCACAGCTCTGCAGGGCCCCAGCTGTCCCTGTGGCTGGGGGTGCTGCTCTCAGGCTCAGGGGAGCAGCTCGTGGCCTTTCTCTTACTGCTGGTGCCAGGGGAAGGCTGTGGGGGCAGCCACAGGGACTGGCAAATGTCCTCCAGTAAATGGGCTCCTGCCACAGTGCCAAGGGACACGAGTGCCCTCTGCCCTGGAACTGGGATCAAAAGGAAAGGACCAGGTGCCCTTTGAAGGCAGGGGGGTGGAACAGAGATGGGACAGGGCCCTGGGAGGGGGCTCTGCTCGTCCTGCCCTGCCAGGGCTGCTCTGGCAGAGACATCCTCATCCCTGCTGCTGAGATTTCCAACAGCTCTAATTAATGACATCTCCCCACTTAGCTCTTGATACACAGACAGATGCTGGGTTTTAGGGCTGGTTTGAGACCTGCAGCACTCCCCCTGCACAGAGCAGCATCTGCTGACAAACCCGGGCTGCATCCCAGCGCCCGCCCGGCAGGGACAGACAGCGTGGGGCAGGTCCTGCTGGGGCAAGGGCCTGACAAATAACCCCTAAAAAAGTCTCCTTCATTTTAGCATTCCCAGAGGCATTTGGCAGAGCATGGAGGGATATAAACACACATTTGCTGAATCTGGTGAGAGCATAATATGTCCTGAGAAACTCCTCCTTGGTAATCCTCGAATTGCACATCTGCACTCCCACCCGTGGCCATCCAGCTGCAGTAGTTTTAAATGAAAAATAGACTTGTTCTGTTTTAATTTTTACAAAAATTCTTAGGCCAGCATGAGGCAATGTGATGTACTGAGTTGTGGGTTTATTTTACCAGTATTTATATTTGTCTATACAAGAACGCTAGTCTCAGCTTGGTTATTTACCTTTTCTAATTTCATCTGTAAAATATGGAAATAAGATTTACCAGAAATGCCCTGATTCTGGGCTTATCTGGGCCGGGTGAGAAGTCTGTACTGTCAGTTCTTGAGCTGCTGGATATTAGTTCTGCACTCAGCATCCAGAGGTAACTTGATCTGTCTGCCTGTATTAGAGTTAATTTACAGTATCATTCAGAGGAAAAGGATAGGGACCCTTTTCTCTGAAAATAGTGTAAAATTGCCACAAAGTACTGGGAAATGACTGTGCTGGGTTTCTAAAGATCAATTTACTCACCATAGAGATGTGGGGTGAGTGGGCAGCTGAAAGAATGGCTAATGGCATGGAGAGCCTTTGCTGGGAACCCGGGGCTTGTGCTGCAGCCCCAGCAGGGCTTTCAGTGCCGGGGGGCTGCAGGCTGTCCCCTCCTGTGCTGCTGGCTGCCCTGCAGATGTGTCACTGCTGTCACTGGGGGCCCTGGCCCTCAGAGCTGTCCCTGGAGCAGCTCACGCAGGGAACCAGCCACAGGCAGCTCTCTTATCACCTGGGGCTTCATGCATGGCCTGAATCTTAATGGCAAATCTAGAGAAGCACCTGTTTATCTGTGCTGCCTTTTATCTGAGAATCTCCTTGGGCTGTTTTCTGGATCCAGCCTGGCGTGTGATTCCCTGGAAGGGATGGATTTTGCATGCACTGTTGACATTTCTCTCTGTTTTGGTCAGCTCTGTTCTGGAGAGCAGCAAAACCCAACGCACACATCAGAGCAAGCTGGGACTATACTGGGAGCATTGTTGTTTGCCTCATGAAAGAGCATGCTGAGAATATCACAAACTCCCCTTCTTGCTGTCCTTCGTGCCTTTGCAGAAGGCGTCACACTCCCTTTGTAGACAGGGACACTTGGTCTCTTTGGGGCCCCCAAAGTGTTTGCCAGAGGTTTGAAAGGTCAGGGTTACCAGGGTATACCAGATCAGAGCTCTGGCATAGGAACATCTGACGTGGTGCAGGCTAGAGAGAAGGCAGCTGCTCCCTTTGCACTCAAGTTATTTTTTCCCTCGCCACTTTATGGGTTTGCTGTGTTTTTCCTGGGAGTACTTAACTATCTTTCCTTTTTTTTTTTTCCCCCTTGAGCTCTCTGGTTTTGCTTTAAGAGTTACAGCACCATTGATTGTATTGGCTGTCTCAAAAATGGTGCTCTGCTCACTGTCTGTGGGCTCCCTGCTGCTAAATGCTGCCAGTGGGGCTCCAGAGCATTTAGATCAATCGATAGGGCTATGACAGCCTTATTTTCCACACTGTCCCCATCCCAGGGATGTATGTGACAATCAGAGCACATGAGCCCAAGGGTTGTTGGTGACAGATGCAGGCATGGGTGTTTGGTGAGGTTCTGGCACCACCAGAGCTCAGCACCAGGTGCTGCAGACCTGGGAGAGGAGGAGAATGCACCCACACTGCTACACACCACAGGGAGAAGGCTTGTTTAGAACTCCCCACACCTGGGAAATCTCCTTTAGAACTCCCCACACCTGGGAAATCTCCCTTAGAACTCCCCACACCTGGGAAATCTCCCTTAGAACTCCCCACACCTGGGAAATCTCCTCTAGAAACTCCCCACACCTGAGAACCGTCATTTAGGAACTCCCCACACCTGAGAACCCTCGTTTAGGAACTCTCCACACCTGGGAAGCCTTGTTTAGAAACCCCCCACGTGAGAAATCTCCTTTAGAAACTCCCCACACCTGGGAAGTCTCATTTAGAACTCCCCACACCTGGGAAGTCTCATTTAGAACTCCCCACAGCTGAGAACCCTCGTTTAGGAACTCTCCACACCTGGGAAGCCTCATTTAGGAACACCTCAGACCAGGAGATCTCCCTCAACAGGTGTGGTGGCCATTTAGAGTTGATTCAGGTGTTAAGAGACCCCACAGTGTACAAACCTCTAAAGAATTGACTTCTGACTGTATTGGAGTTGGGAAAAATTGTTTCACCGCTCGCACCAACTGTCAGGGAACCTTTAGAGTAGAAATTACAAATGGGACAGTGTTCTTCAGGGCCCTGGGTTGTTTCATGACAAAACATTCCCAAGAATATTGTGCAGTCGCTGCTAACAGGTGTTGCTGACAGATTCCTCTGGGAAGGAGAGCATCCACTGACACGGTGCCGTTTTTCCTGCAGATCCCATCTAATGCCGAGGCTGAAAGAATCGCGCTCCCACGAGTCCCTGCTCAGTCCCAGCAGCGCTGTTGAGGCTCTGGATCTCAGTATGGAGGAGGAGGTGGTCATCAAGCCAGTCCACAGCAGCATCCTGGGACAAGACTACTGCTTTGAGGTGAGGAGCCGTGCCGGGCTGCTCCTGCCGTGCCGGGGCCGCCTGGGGAGCCAGCTGTGAGCTGGCATCTGGGCTCTGGCTCTTACCAAACATTGCTGCTCAGAATTGCTACACAGAGAGCATTTCAGAGGCAGAAAATTGCTCCCATCTTTCCGAGGAGGATCATATCCACGCAATCGGAGCAGCGAGCTCCTTGTAAGCGCTGTCGCAGCAGAGCTGCTGGCACAGGTGCTGCGCTGCTTAGGGCTGTGTATCAGCAGAGCATACATTTGTTTATGCTCCTACAGCTGATGTTCATACAGATATTGGGAAGTGCTAATCCCTGCTCAGTGCTCCCAAAGACATTGCATGTGCTCACAGAGCCAGCCTGCTGCTGTCAGTGGGAGTGTGGAGGACTTTGTCTGGAAAACTGAAGCTTCCCTTGTTTGGGTAAATAGAAAAATCTGTGAGTATTTCAGATTGCTTTGACATCTGTTGTGGCATGTGGTAAGGTCTGTGCTAGCGGGAGGGAGGAGGACACGTACGGCCCAGGCTGTAGCTGGATAATTCAGTACAGGATATCTTGGGAATCATTTATCCTGGATTGTGGATGGCAGAGTATTATTGCTTATGGCAGTGGCTGGGTACAGACCTGGGAAATGGTTTTCTTAGGGTACTGAGGTGGTGGATATTTGTGTTTCTGTGAAGAGCAGGTAACACCTGTTTGAGCTTGGACAGGGAAGCAGATAAATGGTGTGGCTGTGCCTGGATGGGCAGTGCTGGATGAGAACATGTCAGTGTTCCAGAGGAGTCAGACTGGAAAGATAAAGACATTTTTCTTTACTGAAATCGACACATTTTGAAATAAGTGAGTTAAAAGATCTATTTCTTAAAATATAAGTGGGTAACATGAAAAGAGTCTTAGAAAAAAAACAGCCTCAAACATAAACTCTCTAGCTGGCAGAGGTATAAATTCTGCAGTGCTGTTCATTCTTTGTGGAATTGAGCAAGTGCAATGGGTCAGGAGGGGAACAGTTTGGTAAATTATGTGTCCTCTATTACATTCCACTCAAGAAAGATAAAATGAAGCTAGATGGAAAATAAATGTGACATCCATAATATAAGAGTTATTTACCAATTCTGTTCAGCCCACAAGAGGAGAGGAAGGGATATGAACAGAACTTGTAGAAAGTTGAGTGAGAGGGAAATTACACAAGCCATGCACTTGGAAGGAGGAAGAAAATGTTGGGGTTAAGTGAGTTGGATAAAGACAAGTCCCACTGTAAAAAAAGAACGTGTTAATTGCTTTTCTGCAAACCCTGCAGAGGGGAGGAAGAATGCCAGGAAACAACAGGGACATTGATTTGTCACTGGTGGCTGCTCCCCACAAGCTCCAGCAGGAGGGATGAGGTGGGAGCTAAATGGCACTTAGTGTCACTGCCTTGGTGTCTGTCTCCTGAGAGCCTCTTCCAGCTGGGACTGAGGGCGGCACTGGGAGGAGTTTGCACATCTCCTGGGATCCCTGTTGGGGGCCAGGCAGTGAGTGCAGCCCACAGCAGTTGGGTGTCACTGATGGACACAAAGGGCTCTGGGGATGTCCTGGAAAGCAGCCCTGAGCAAGGAATGCCAGGGGAGAAGGCCCTGCCAGGGATGAGGGGAGCTGAGCTGTGCTCTGTGTTCTGTGCAGGGATGGGGAAGGTGCTGCAGAGGTGGTGGGGCCTCCTCCCTGCCCCCTGAGGCTGCTGTGGAGCTGCTCCCTGGGGATGTGCTGGGAGCAGGCAGGGCTGCACCTCCAGCTGGGCGGTGCAGCTGTGGCTGGGCAGTGCCAGCCTTGCTCAGCCCATGGCCGGGCAGGGCCGGTGCCTGGGGGCTGTTCCCATCCCAGCAGGGCTCACCTGGCACTGCTCCTCCCCCGGGGACAGCCCAGGGAGATGTGACACGGCTGCAGATGGAGGAGAGCAGGTTTGGAGAGGAACTGGCAGCACACCCAGACGGAGACAAAAGCGAGAGGTGCCAAAGCCATCTGCAGTGGAAAACAACCAAGTGGCTGCTTGGGAGGCAGCTGGTGGATGAAGGTGCAGGGAATTGTTCCTGCCTTCATCTCCCCCAGCCTGCATTAAGACGTGCTCGGCCCTGCAGCCCTCAGCTCTGCCAGGGAGCACAGTCAGCACCAGGGCAGGGCTTTTCCACAGGCTGCGTTTGGCTTTTTCTGCTTACTTAGTTTTGTGAAACTTGCTTTTTTCTCACTTGCTGAGTACTTGGCAGTCGGTATTTACTTGTTTCCTTCATTGATTTTTTTTTAAAAATTACTCAGCAGCATCTTTCTCCTTGCAAGACTCCTCAGTCAGCAGATCATCCCGTGCCACTGCACGTGCTGCGTGTGCTAAATGCATGGTGGGCATCTCAGCCAGTGCCAGAGGCTGGGAGCCCAGGCTGCCAGAGCTGTTCCTGGCCCTGCTCTGGGGGCTCCTGGGCCAGGCAGGGCCGTGAGGGCTGAGGGCTCTCTTAGGTCTTGGCAAACCAAGCCTTGTCCCCTTGCAGTCATGCCTGAGCTGTCCCAGGACACAGCTGGGGGAAGGACAAACTCTGGGTGCTCCAACACAACTGAGCCTGTTGGCCTCATCCTGGCCTTGCCTCAGCAAGGGAGAATTCAGTGGAGCTAAATTTAGCAGCACTGAATTTGATCCAGCTGTGCAAATGTTGGCCACTGCTGGAGTGGCTGCAGGACCTGGGGTGCAGCTGAGCCCTGGCTGCTCCTTGGAAAATGCTCAGGGCACTGAGCGAGGCACCTGCAGTGCTCACTCACCCTCCCCTCCTGCACCCTGCATGTCCCTTCAGGGGAAGCCACCCTGTCCCTTAGGACTGTCTTAAAAAGACAAGATTTTATCTGAGCAGATCACCCATCCAAGGACTGGGGATAATGAACAGGAAAAGTAACATTTCAGAAATTAATGAGTTTTATTGAGTTTATCCTGTACATTAACAGTATTCCAGCATATACAAAATCTTGATGAGACCAGAATACTCTCTTTTTAAAGATAATTAATATCTTATAAAGATCATTAATGCCATATGATATTTAAGTCAGAACTCAAAGCTGGGATGTGATTACAGATCTGGGGAATGTTACATTTTTGATCACACGTGGTAGATGTGCTCTTCAGCTCCCATCAGACCAAGACACACTCCATATCTGACACACCATTTTCACCTTCTCTCACTTCAGTATGACAGTTACAGATTTTTTAGCTTTTGAAATATTAATTCATAATCGGTTTAAAATTGAATAATGAATTTGGCCATGATAATGCATGTGTTTACCTAAGAGAGGCAAGAAAATACAGTGACATTCCTGTGTGCCAGCAGAGCTCCGTGTGGGAAGGCTCAGGGATGGAGGTAATGGGAGCACTGGCAGCAGCAGAGAGGAGATGAGGCAGGGGAGGTTTGCCATGGGGGATTTTGAAGAAGCTGGAAATACTCTGGAGTGAGGAAAGATCACCCTGCTGGGCCTGCTAGCATGGAGTCTGTCCTTGGAACTACAGGAGAGCTTGTGCTCAACAGAATGGATTTTACAGGCAGAGTTTAAGGGCATGCAAGGCCTGGGAGAGTCTCTGTCTGAAGGAGAAAGCCTCTGGAATACCAAGAGTTGGAAGATTCTTGGTGTTTTTATGTAAAGACAGAACAGGCCTCTTCTCATTCTGCCCTGGTCTGTGTTCAACTTATCACTGAGGTTTGCTAATGACAAATCTTAGCGAGTGCCAGCTCTGCTGTAAGAACAGGTTGGGCTTCTGGGAGATACATGAAATTAAAGGAGATTGTGTCTCCCAGAAGCTGATAACCCAGTGCACAGTGTGTAAACACAAACACTGGGAGATGATGATAAAGCACTCACAAATAACTCTGCAGGTTGAGACTGGCGGAAATGAAGCTCAGTGGGGAGTTATTTAAAGTAGCAGGCAGGTCCATTCAGCCTCCCAGCAGAGCTGCACATGGTGAATACTGGTGGACAAAAGCAGAGGGCAGAGAGCTGGATGGCAGCTTGGGGAATATCTGTGTGTGAGGAGCAGGTGCAGGGACCTATTGGCTTTGATGCCAAGGAAGTTTGGTGTGGGGGCATAGGAAGAAAACTTGGTGGTTGTCATTCTGGGCACAGAAGTGAAGCCCCCCTGAAGGTGGGGATGGCTGCTGTGAGCCCTGGGTGTCCCATGAGCTGGTAGGAGCTGTACCAGGCCAGGAGTGGGGTGTACTGACCTGTCCCCATGATCACAGCAAAAGCTCCAGGAGCAGCAGGACACAAAGGGGGAAGGTGGGAGAGCAGCCTTTTCCAGCCCAATGTTCTGCTGGAAACAAGGAATGGGTTGTTACTGTCACAGGCTTTGGGCTGAGCCTGGAGGAATGCCAAGTAACCACTCAGAGTTCCAATTTATCTTTAGTTCATCTAAGGATTTGCACTCTCTCAGTTGTGGAACTTGGTGGTTTAAGCATCACATGCATGGGGCCCATTATCTAGTGTTTTCTGGTGTGGAAGAGGAGAAGTAATTGGAATTTGCTTCTATGATTATTTCTGTGACATACAGGGTTGTCCTGTTTTTCCGCCAGCCTTAGGGGCTGTTGCTTCATGCTTGGGTAAAGCTGTTTACTTAAAAAAAAAATAAAATCCACTAGCATCATCCCTAAGCCCCCCTCTCCCCCCAACCACACTCTGCAGTATGCTGGTCAAGACATAATGCTGTTCCTTTCCCTGTAGGTGACAACTTCATCAGGAAGTAAGTGCTTCTCGTGTCGTTCGGCAGCAGAGCGAGATAAATGGATGGAGAACCTGCGGCGTGCCGTGCACCCCAACAAGGTAGGGCTGGGAGGAATTGCCTCTGCTCCAGTTCAGCTCCTCTTATTACATTTTATAGCCCAGTGCATGGCAGCAGCAGGGGATGTATTGTCATTGGAGTGAGTAAGTGGAACTCTGGGTCAGCCTTTTTCCATATTGCTTTCTTCCACAATTATATTTACAGACAAGCGCCAATTATTCCTTCCCCTCTCTTCTCAGCACGTGCTGCTTCAGCTCTTGCTAGGAATTGATCAGACCTGAAGAATCTTCAGTGTTGCTGTTACTGATGGTACTTGGCCACTTCCACAGGACTTTCACCTCCCAAAAGCCGTGGGCAGGTGTCAGGTGGCTGCCAGCAAAGCCCCAGGGCTGCAGAGTCTGAGGGGTTCAGGTGTCAGCTCCTGACACAGTCTGCTTTAGTGTGGAGGAGCTCAGATGTCCATTTGCAGATCCATGTAGCTTTCCCTTCTCCAGCCAGCTGAGGTGCAAAGTCATCTCCTGGGATTTACAGGAACAAATCCCTCCCTTCACTAGAACACAGGGACACCCAATATGCATTTTTATGGCCCACTAAGATTAAGTACATCCTAAAATAAAATACAGCTGCTTCTTCCCTGCTGTGCTGGAGTTGACTGCAAAGATTGGTCAGGATTAATGCAGGATTCTACAGCTGATGAGCTCAACCAAGTCATCTTCTGCAGGTCAGAGAAGACACAAATGATGGGATCCTGTGAACTCCTGGCTGTGCACACTAACTCAGTCCAGGCCTGGTGGGTTCTAAAGGGGCCCTCAGTCTCAGAGTTGGTTGTTCCCAGCACAGTGCCAAATGTCAGAATAAAGATTTCCTGTAATCTCAGAGTGTGAGCACTGGAGGGGAGAGGTGGCCTTCTGCCTCTGGCATGTTCCTCTAGTGGAGTTCAGTGGCTCCAGTGCTTTCCAAGGGCTTGTCCTGGTGATCCTGACCTGAGAGGGCTGTGCAAGGTTTGTGTGGTCACACTTAGCAGGAGAGAACTCCTGGGAGTGTGAGTTGGGGCTGGGCTTGTCACTGTGGCTTCAAGGTGCAGTGTTGAGTGGAAATCCATTTGGAAGTGTTTCCATCATCTCAAAACCTGCAGTAACTGATGGCTGAGTTTCCATCTTTGTTTGAGTTCACAGACAATAAACTCTCAGTTATTATCTGACTTGATATTTCTGTCAGGAATTCAGTGTTCTTGTGCAGTTCCTGTGTGTACTTCCTGAACCTACAGTACCCCATTGTGGACTTCCAGCAGAAATGTTCCTGCCCAGACTCCTGGGCTGAGCAGAGTAAGCCATGGCTGCTGTTTCAGTGAGGGCTTTCCAAACAAAACAGGGTTTGCAGAATCCCAGCAGTGGTGCAGCTGCCAGTGCTTTATCTTTGGAGTCCCTCCTGCAGCAAATACCCCTGGATGTTCTTCCAGGATGAGGTCAGCATCACGAGGGAGCTCTGAAAGATCCACAGCATTCTTGGCTCTGTTATTGTTTAAAAGATGTCCAAGGCAGATCTCTGTCTCTGAATTGTCATGATTCTCCCATGGGATACCCTCTCCCATGATTCCTCTCAGTGTTTAACTTGGGTGCTCTGGACTTCTGCCCTAAAATACGGTGAGGTTTTACAAAGAGTTTTTCCCTGCCATTGGTGGTGGCATTCCCACGTGGATGAGGTGATCCCTGGGTGTTGCTGTGTTACAGGAAATACCATGAGCTCAGTGCTGCTGTAAAGCAGCTCTGCTGAGAAAGGGAGGCTGTGAGATACCTGGAACAGCTTCTGTTCTGTACAAACCATCCAGGACCAGTGAGGTTCTTTTGGATTCTTCAGAGGCCCTCTTGGCAGGGAATGGGAAATGGTACATTTCTGATTTGGAGGGGTTTTATCTCCCTTGTTCCTTATATTAATTGGCACCAACAGACATGGAGAGCACGATGATATTTTGGAAAATTAACATAAGTAGTGTTATTATGCAAATTCTTGAGAGCCAGTATTTCCTTAAAATAAAGTGTAATTAAGCCTCCGCTCATTTAGCACATCCGAAATAATTAATTCATATCTCCAGTTTTGTTGTGCTTGGCTTTGTGGGTTTTTTTATTGACCTTTTTTTCTTTGCATCGTTTTTTCAGGACAACAGCAGAAGGGTAGAGAATATGTTAAAGTTATGGATTATTGAAGCTAAGGACCTGCCAGCTAAGAAAAAGTACTTGTGCGAATTATGCCTGGATGACGTTCTTTATGCACGAACTACCTGTAAATTGAAAACCGACAATGTCTTTTGGGGGGAGCACTTTGAATTTAATAACCTCCCATCTCTCAAAAACATTACTGTGCACTTATACAAAGAGACTGACAAGAAGAAGAAGAAGGACAAGACCAACTTCATTGGGCAGGTGAACATCCCCGTGAGCTCGGTGACGGGCCGGCAGTTTGTGGAGAAGTGGTACCCGGTGGTGAGCGCCAACCCCGGCAAGGGCAAGGCCCCGGGGCCCATGATCCGCATCAAGTCCCGCTACCAGAGCATGAGCATCCTCCCCATGGAGATGTACAAGGAGTTTGCTGAGTACATCACCAACAATTACATGGTGCTGTGCTCGGTGCTGGAGCCCTCGCTGAGCGTGAAGAACAAGGAGGAGATGGCGTCGGCGCTGGTGCACATCCTGCAGAGCACGGGCAAGGCCAAGGTAGGAGCCTCCACTGTCGGTGGTGACCCCCAGACAGTGCTGGGAGCAGACTCGGGGGTTGGGTTGGGAACACTCCTCACTTGGGCTTCGGGCCATCCTTAATATGCTCTGTTTTCCTTTTGATTGCAAACAAGTTGGTAGCACACACAGCATGAGTTGCTTAATTAGCAGAGAGGTTGATGGGACCACGAGACACCAACTGAGCCGCTTCCCTTCACTCTTCTCCTTCTGGAGGCTCAGGGACCAGGCTCTTTCTGTGTAAACAGGCACAGTTGTGAAAGTAAGCAAGAAGGCAGTTTTCCAGGGTGGAATGTAAGCAGTGCTGACCTGAGCTGTGCAGCCTGTGTGTGCTGGGTATTCCTGGGGAACCCAGCAGGTTCCGTGCTCTGCTCCCTCTGTGCTGAGCACCCTGCACAGTGGGAGCTGAACAGGAGTGAGCAGCCTCTCCACAATTCCAGACCAAAGGGCCTGCAGGCATGCATGTCTCTGGATCAGCTCCTGGTCTTCAGGGTCTGTCCTACTGCTTTTGGAAGGGGTCCATGGGTGCTCCCATGGCAGTGCTCGTTGGGGGTTGATGCCACCAACTTGCACATGGTGGAAGTTCAGCCTTAGTGGACAACTTTGAGCCTCCTTCCTGGCTGGGAATGCCCTGCCAGGTCCAAGGAAGAAGCAGGCCAGGAGGAGGCAGAGAGTGGGAGTTCCTGCTGGTTGTGATCCATGAGGGAGCAGGCAGGGTGGGCCGAGCTGGAATGCCCTCCCTTGCTGGGGTCCCCAGCACACAGGGCAGGGAGTGACCCCTGCTGCAGAGCATCCCTCATCCCTGGTGGCCTGGGCTGCAGGAGTTAAGGCATCACTGGTTTGCTCTGTTACTATCTCCCTGCACTCTGCAGGGGAGAACTGGGGAAGGGCAAGATGTCCAAAGCTTTTGCAGTGCTGAGGAGACAGGAGCTCCTCACCTGAGGGGCAGTCACAAGGCTCTGCTCCCTTGGCAGCTGCCGCTGCTGCCAGGGCTCGTGGATTAGGTTTAGTTACCATCTGTCGGACAGAGAAGTGGCTTTGCCTCCTGATCTAGTTCAAGGCAGGCAAAGCTCACTGAGAGGATTGGGAGCCAGGGGCCTGCTGTTCCAGCAGCAGAGAAAATAGCTCCATTAAAGCCTCCTGACCTCAGGAGTGCAGGGAAGCACCGTGCTCCTGTGTGGAATCGTGCTGGGGCTCCACAAGGAGCTGTGCTTGGTGTCTCTGCTCACTCCTTGTTCCAGGGCTCCAGAGCTGCCAGCACCTGGTTCCTGGGCACAGCCCTGCTCTGCTGCCCCTCGCTGTGGCTCCTGCAGCTCTAATGCCAGGGCTTTGTGGGAATAACACTGCCACAAAAGACCCTGTCCGTGGCTTATGCAGTTCTGGTGCAAAAGGCTTCAAGTGTCATCCCACTCTTAATCACCATGGATCATGTGTGGGCATGGCTGAGAGTGGTTGTCACTGCTCCAGTGTTTTCCCTCTGCCTCTCAGTACTGGAGAGGCTCCAGAGAGAGCAAGTGTGTTTCCAGACATGTGTCTGCATCAGTGCTTGAGATCCCAGAGGCTCTACACAGGGGATACAGCAAACAGTAAACAGACTTGATGACTTTTCCCCTAAAATGGAGCTTCTGCTTTCCCTGCCTGTCATTTGCCATCAGCATTAGCACAGGGTTTGGGGAGCTGTCAGAGCAACAGGAGTTATTGGAGCATGGGAACCAGGTGGTGCACCCTGGGCTGGACAATCAGGGAGAGAGAAAAGCAGCAGAAAGGTGGAAAAATAATGAATGAGAGAAGAGAGCAGCCCCTGAGCCCTGCTTGGGGGATGTGGGTGCACCCCAGTGCCCCTCAGGAGAGCTCCCCGTTGCTGCCCCAGCACCCCGACCCTGAGTGCAGGGACAGCAGGGCAGGGACCCCCCTTCTCCTGGCCTGTGTCCCCTCGTGACTCTGGGAAGCTTGCCCGGGTGGAGGTGGGTCCCTCATCCTTGTGCATCACCAGGAGCCTGCCCAGGGAGCCCTTCCAAATCCCCCCCTGCCCTGCAGCCCTGGCCATCAGCAACCACTGATTGATTTCTCTGATAAAAGGGGGTTTTGTGGTTCTTGGCTGCTGTAGCTGAGCTAAAGCAGCAATTACTTCGAAACAAGTGTCCAGTAGATTATCTTGGAAGACTCGTTAGCAGCTAATTGCTGTTGTGCTGTTTCAGGCCCTGTTTTCCTGCAGTGATTTGCTGTAAATACGGGGTAATCCCTTAATGAGGCTGGGATCGGGTCCCTGTGTCTGCCCGGAGCTCCGGGGCAGGAGAGGTGCCACAGGAGAGGTGTGATGGTGCCACGTGCCAGACACAGCCCGGTGCCAGCCCCAGTCCCTGTGGAGGCAGGGACTCCCTGCCAGCCAGGTGTGGCCACCTGGAGCTGCTAAAACCCAGAGTCCCTCCTGCCAGGGGGGCAGGACACCCGGGCATGCAGGTGGAACAAGGGCAGAGCTGAATTTCTTCCCTAAATCTCTGCTTCTTCCTGGGCTGTGTAACACAACAGGTTAAAAGGTGGAGCGTGAAAGCAGAGAGTTCCCTCTGGAGTCAAAGTCTGTGCTTCCCTTGATCTCTGTGGGAAAGGGAAGAACTCCCTCCCTGCAGCGCTGTGTTGGTGTGCACGGGGCACGCCTGGAAAGCCCTGAGCAGCTGCCAAGGCAGTGGGTGGAGGGGAGGGGAGAGGTTTTGATAAGGTTGGGAGTGCAGGGATGGAGCTGCCCCAGCCCGCTGGAAAACCTGACAGACATGCAGGGCTCCGTCAGCTCTCGGCACACACAGATGTTGCTGTTTCTTGTGGCAAGAAAGGCTCAAAGAGGGATATCTGGTGGTTGAAACAGATGCCCAGTCCTTCCCTTGTTACCTGTTTTCACCTTCCTAGTGAGAGCGCTGATGGTTTGTTCCCTGTAAGGATGTGGGGATGCCCGGTGGTTTTCATGTTTTGCAACCCACAGACAAAAGACACTTAAGTCATAAAGCAGCTCTGCTGCCAGGGTTGGACTTACCAGGAGTGCTCAGTCCTGCCTTACAGGGCTTGGTGTGGCCCCTGTGATGTGGTTGTGGATAGGTGGCTGCATCCTTCCCAAAGGACTTCTGATGCTCCCAGAGTATTTCTCATGCTTAGATTTGTTTCAGGGCTGTCTCAGAGCTCCCAGAGCTCAGTTCATGACCATAAATATACAAAAAAACTTCTCTTGTCCTGAGCTCTGGTAGATCAAACTCAGCATTAGACAAAGCTCTAACTAACCAGCTGCTCACTGGAAATAAATATTTATGGTGTTGGGAATGGAGTGAGGAATAAACATGTGTCCCTGTTTGTTTGTGCTGTGAGGATGTGCCTCAGCTGAGCAGATGTAGCTGCTCCCCCCGTGTGCATCTGCTGGAACCCCATGTTCCAGTGGCAGGGCCAGGGCTGGGTCAGGGCTCTGGGGCCTGCAGACACCACACAGGGCTGTGGAACAGTGGGACGTGAGAGGTTACTCAGTGTGTTAGTGTTGTATGGATCAGGTTTGCTCATTTCCCTGAGCCAGGTGATGGACACAGATTCCTGTGAGTTAACCCTCACATTGCCATTCATCACCTTTTCCCAAGGAGAATTAGAAAAGGCCAAAAGTGCCACGGATGAGTTCCAGGGTTCGAAGGAGAGAACATCACTTTTATTTCCTGGCAGAGGAGTGTCTGGAGCAGATCCTCAGGGGAACTGTGTGATGGAAGAGTTGAGAACTTGGGGCTGGGGTCCTTGGTTTCACACCATGTGCCCAGGACCCAGCTGCTGCCCCTCTGCCCCTGTCCTTTCCCTTTTCCTCCTGTGCTGCAGTTCCCTCCCCCGTGGGTGTGTCCCAGTGCTCCTCCACCTGGAACCTACAGCCCTACCGACCACTGGTGCTTTTCACCTTTGCATAAGGGCCCAGCTGGACTCTGAGCTAGTCTTTGAAATAAGCAATAATCTTATTACCTTTATCAATTCAATCCTCTTAAGGTTAAGTCAATCCTATTAATCAGGCTTGTGATTTGGAGAACCTTATTATTTCCGAGTCAATCTGCCCATCAGTCAGTTAGGATGGCAGGAATGATCAGCTCCAGCCCAGGGCTGTGACTGCCACAGGGGGTGTGGGGCCGTGGGTGCCCCCAGCTCCCTGGCACCCCACCTGCTCCAACTCAGGGCACATCCCAGAGAGCCAGGGCTGGGAGGACCTTCCTGGGGTGGCAAAGTGCAGAATCCTTCCTGGATTTGGGCAGGACACATCCTACAAGACTTGTGTTGCTTGTCAGCTCCCTTGGAAGTGTTCCTGCTCCCAGCACAGCCCTGCCAGGCACCCAGCTGCCTTCATCCTTCTGCCTCCCGGGCTCAGGAGCTGGAGGGCCAGGCCCTGCCAGTGCCACCCCCAGGCACAGGGACAGGCACTTGGAGCCCCTTGGGACTGCATCAGGAGGAGCTGCCTTGGAATAGCACAGGCTGGTTTATGTGCAAAGTGGAGACCAGTGCAGCCTTGTGCTCTGAATTTATTTATTTATGAATTGCTCTTCTTTATCAGCATATGTGCAGCTACTGGGGTCGCACAGGTTCAGATCCGTCCAGTCTGAAGCAAAAAGCCTTAAAATAAACATGGGAACAAGCCTGAAGAACACTGGCACAGCCCTTAATTTTGACTGTAGACCTCTTCCTTCCCCTCTCAACTCCCATGTAATGAAATAAAGCATCTTATTTTCTTCCATTGCCAGGGGCCCTAACTGAAAACAACCCCCTGCTGATCTCTGCTGCTCAGAAACAGGGAGTTTTATTGGCTTTAGTTATTGCATTTTATTCAGGACCTTGTATGTGGGTGAGTGAGGCCCCTGGAGGGATTCCACAAGTATTTGCATTCCATTTGTGTCTTCTGAGTGCTGGCTGCTGGAGCACTTAAGGCACAGATAGCAGAAGTGTGATCCAGAGCCAAAGTGGCTTGTTTGGTGTGGAGGGAAGGGAAGAAGTGAAGGTCTGGCCGATGGCCCTGGGACAGAAATGGGAGGAGGTGATGGGAAGTGACCCTCGGCCTCCCCCGTGGCTCACAGAGCTGCCCAGAGCAGTCCCTGCCCAGGAACTCACCCAAGGACACTGCCTGGGGGAATTCTGACCCTTGATCCCAGGGCCAGGGCCTAAGCCCAGCTGGATGGCTCTGCAGCCCCAGCCTGCAGGGACAAGGAGAATCCTGACCTGTGGGATGCTGCTGGGGGTCCTGGCTCTCCCTCTTTCCCTGCTCAGTTGCAAGGCCAGATTCTGCAGTGTTACTCCTCAGCTTTGGGTGCTGTGCCGTAATGGAGTTCTCTGGGACTTAAGCAGCTTTCCTTTCCGCTTTGGAGATGAGGGGTCCTTTTCCCAGCTGTTGAGCTGCAGATGCTCCATAGGGAATAATAACTGCAGCAGAGATTTTCAGGGGATCTTTTCCAGCTTTGTGTTGAGTCCTGCTATGGAATCTTGCCTCGCTTCAAATTCTAGAGAATTCTGTAGTCACCCAAATCCACATTAACTCTGACTCCCACTTGGCCCTGGGTTTCCAGGACTCAGCAGCCAGTGCTTAGCTGACAAGAGGGGGAAAAGCAAACACTTGGCTAAGAGACGCTGTAAAACTCAGTGTTCCTGAGATAATTAGTATGTTGGGAAAGTGACAGGAAAGAGAATCAAGCAAAGCCAAGGTCAGTGGCTGCTAATTAAGAATCAGCACCTTGTGTCAGCCTGAGCGGTGGCTTGGAATTGAAACGCACCCTGGGAGAGCCCTGGGAAGATAAAGGTGATAGAGTTACCCAGATAGCTGCTAACGGGATTTGAGCAGGGTTTAAAGTTTCATTCCAGCTTGGCTGATAAAAAGGGCAAAATGAGAGAAAATAGCAGAGGGAGGCGCGTGCTTTGCTTCCAGGAGGGATTTTTGCCTCTGCAGCTGCCGGAGATTGCAGATGTAGCAGGATTTGAGGAAGGGCATTTTCTGGCTAAAGAAATAATGGAAGTGACTTTTTTTTTTTTTAGCCCACAGCTCCTCCTCTGGCTGTTTTGGAGGGTCTTGGGGAAGGTCAAGGCAGTGTGTTGGTGCCAGTCAGTGCTGTGGGAAGGTGGGAGCAGTGGATCGTTGGGTACTGCAGGGATGTCACCTCCCCTCCTACTGTGCTCTCACACAGGGATGTACCTGCCTGCCCCAGGGTTTGCCTTTGCCTGGGACAGGAGCACAGTGATGGAGGCTCTGTGGATTAAATTATTTGGGTCTCCTGGGTTCAGGGAAAGCTGTTAAACCTTGATTAAATGTTCACTGCAGAGATGTCCATGTGAAAAATGAAACAGAGCAACTTGCCTCTGGTGCAAAGCCCCCATCCAGCCACTGGCAGGGAGTGGGACCTGATGTCCCCTCTCCCCAGTGTGGGTTGGAGCAGGCTGGACCATGGCAGCTCTGCTGTGCTTGGGGACATCAGGGACAGGACCTGGGGCACTGTGTGGCAGCCTGGGGTACTCCTGCTGCCCCTGCCAGGAACAGGCTGTGACCGTCAGGGGAAATGAAGAATTCCTTGTGGAAGGTTATTACTAAGCAATGATGTTGTTTTAATGGAAAGGAGTTGAAGAAGGTGCCCTTGGTTTTGGAGGTGAATGAATGCGAGTGTCATCATTTCTGTCTCCTACACAGGAGGCAGGCAGAGGGTTAACGTGGGTGATGTGCACAGTGCCAGCAGCCTCCTTCCATTGTCACTCAGGCGAGTGGTGACAGCCAGGAGGAGCCAGCAGAGCTGCTGTGCCCATTAGCAGTGCAGAGAACATGTATCAGCATTAGCAGGTGCCTGGCATTCCTCCTGGATCAGGCCTGGCTGCAGCACACTGGGATCAGCAGCGTGCACAGCAGCTCCTGACCCCCTGCTCGGTGAATGCTGTGGCTGAGGCAGACCTGGAGCTCGCTCTAAAATGCTGTTTTTCCTCTGGAATTTGCAGTTGAGGCCATGCTGATGCAGGGGCAGCTGTAAAGGGCTGCTCCAGCTCACCCCTTCCATTGCTCTGCAGCACAAGGGATTATCACATCCCATGGATTTGGTTGTGTGTACATCAGACCAAGAATGTGCCCAAAATGAGCACTGCCACTCCTGTTTATCTCCACGAATAGGGAGGAAATGGGAAATTTGAGTACCTCAGTTCATATCAGAGGTTTGTGTCTCAGCCATTATCTAGGTACAGCTCATGACAAGGAGCATGGCCCTGGTCTGCAGCCAGTGCAGTTGGACACCAAACACAGCCGTGTTTAACAGGGGAGAAAAGGTTTTACCCAGAGTGTGAGGCTGACACGAGAGCAGCCAAAAAGCAGCACTGATGGAGAGGGAGATGTGGGTCTGGGATGAGGCCTTGTTGGGGTGCAAGAGCTGAGGCTCTCCAGAGGTTTGTTTCTCCTCGTCTCTGAGGAAATTTGGGCAGGCAGTGCGGCAGTGTGCTCACACAGGATCACCTGCAGCACCTCCCGTCCCTTGGGTGTCTCCCAAAGGTGGGGCCTCTCGGGGCTGGGGAGCTGCAGCTCTGCGGGACCAGTGTCAGTGCATGGTGACCCACCATGGGCTTTGCTTTCCAGGATTTCTTGACTGACCTGATGATGTCTGAAGTTGATCGCTGTGGTGAGAATGAGCATCTCATTTTCAGGGAGAACACACTGGCCACCAAAGCAATCGAAGAATACCTGAAGCTGGTGGGGCAGAAATACTTACAAGATGCCTTAGGTACGTACAGAGCGTGGGCAGGTGTCGCCCAGAGCTCTCCAGGCTGCACGCTGGGGACGTCACCTGAGCCCTGATGCCATCAGAGGCCCCAGCACGTTGCTGCTGGAGGGTTTCCCTGGCAGCAGGGCCGAGCCTGGCCAGGGCCGTGCCCGCAGTGGGCAGCTCCCAGGTGAAGGTGACCGCAGAGCCGGCTCCTTCACTGCTTTCAGAGGGATAACAAGTGGATGTTTGGAGGCGTTCTGCTGCCTGCCAGGGCGTCTGTCTCGGCGCTGCCTGTCAGGGGCTGACTGAATCTCCCCCTTGCAGCCCCAGCAGAGCCGCTGCCCGGCTCCTGCAGCGCTCCCCAGTCAGATGAGATCTCCCAAGTGGCGGTGATGCGCTGCCTCCCGCATCAGCCAGCACTGGGAACCCTCCTGGTGGTGGTTTTTTTTCCAAGTTCTGGCTCCTGTTTATGGCTCCAAAAATACTTCTCTTGATGCAAATTAAAATAATTAGAAGCTTCTGCTTCTGGGCAGGTCAGGAAGGAATTACTGCATGCAGGGAACACAGCACGAGGATGGGGAGAGGCTGCCTTGGAAGCTCTGTGAGTTTCCATTGGATCCACATCCCAGGGCAGGATGAGCAGAGTTTCTATTGAGGTGGTAAATTTTTCAATATGTTGGGTTCCTGCCAGTGGATTTGTATAATTTTAGCAAGGAGCAAAGCAGCATAAATACTTTATTAAGAGAATAATAATAATAATAATGAAAAGCTTGAGGAAAGGGGAATAATTGAGCAAATTCAGGCAGAGAGCCCACAAGAATAGGAAAAGGAATATTACTTGTTTCTGCCTTGTAATACTTTCTGGTTGAAGGCAAGTCTATAAGTAGATTACTCATAAAAATTCTCAAAAGCCAGGAGATTAATGATACAGAGAATTTTGAAATATTCCCTTTTGGGGGCTCAGTGCTGCCAGGCCAGTTCCATCTCGTGCAGGAGGAGCCTGGGGTTCCTGCTCTCCATGGGTGCTGGTTCTGAGTGACCTTTTCCCAGGGAGATGAATCACCTGCTTGTCACCAGGTGCCCCAGGACAGCGTGGCACTGTCCTTGGAGCCATGGAGCAGGTGATGGGGCCAGGTAAGAACAGCAGGCATCACCTGCAGGCGAGCAGAGCGGCTCCAGAGCTCCTTGGCAGAGCTGAAAATACACTGGAGAGGCTCTCCAGCATGTAATTAAAATTTGTTTTGGCAATAGGGAAGGAATGCAGATTGGAATGGGGAAAAAACAGGATGGGAAAATCCAAGGGAGTCAGGAATTAGAAGCAAACCAACTGGAATTAGAAGGAAACCAAAGCAAACCTTTCTCCCAGAACATCACCCCAGCTAAACGCTGGTCCCTGTGACCCTGTCCCCCATCTCCCCAGTCACTGCTGGGATGAAGAACTGAACCCCCCACCCTGAGTGCAGGGGCTGTGCCAGGTACCCAGGTACCCTGAGGTACCCTGGCACAAGAGCAGAAATTGGTGGAGTGGCTCAGGGAGCAAAGAGGAGCACAGGAAAACTCAAAGAAATATTTTAATTTCATTTTATGTAATGTTCAGCTCAAAATAAACCAAGTAAATTGTTTCTTTCCTTTAATTACCTGTTTCTCCTGTGAATCACAGTGGTTTGTCAGCACCAGGGCACAGGCTGCAGTAGCAGGCCATGCTGCCAATAATTACAGGGCCTGCCAGCATCCTTCCTCCTGGATTAGCCCAAGGGAGTGCCTCTGGAGCCAGGGCAAGGGGGTCAGGCTGGGCAGCCCTGTCCTGCTGCAATAACCCAGAGCCACAGGACAGCCCTGCCAGCTGGGGAACAGGGATGGAACGTGCAGGGTGCTGGGTGTGCAGTGCTGGTTGTGAGCTCCCAAGGGACTGCCAGGCTCTCCTGGGTCCTCCTGGAGACATGGAGAGCTGCCCCAGGGGCTCCTGTATCCCTCTTCCCTTCCCCCAGGGTGGTGGGTGCCAGGGAGCTGCTCAGGCACTGGGCTTACAAACAGAACTGCTTGAAGGCTGCACTGCTCCTGTCTCCAAACACATCACCAACTCTGTTTTACAGGGGAGTTCATCAAGGCACTGTATGAATCAGATGAAAACTGTGAGGTGGATCCCAGCAAATGTTCATCTTCAGACCTCCCCGAACATCAGGGCAACCTGAAGATGTGCTGTGAGCTGGCCTTCTGCAAGATCATCAACTCCTACTGGTGAGTATCCCACGAGTGGCACTCCCTCCTCCTGGAGTGCTGTGCCTGCAGGAGCTGGGACTTGTCCGTGGCTCTGGCAGAGTTTGGAGCTCTGGGGATGTGGCACCCTCCCAGATTCTTTGGCACCCTTGTTTAAGACGGGCTGAAGGGTCACTGGGGCACAGGGACAGGGCAGTGGAGTCAAGGAACACCAAGTGTGACCGATTCAGAGAGGTACTTGATGCCAAATGTGTATGAAATTCTGGAAAAAAGGGCAGAGATGCACGTCCTGGGTCTTCCACCCACGGAACAAGTCAGTCTGGATGGGACTGATGGATCCTACACCTCCAGGAGCATCCGGCAAAGCTCGGAAATCCTGCAGCAGGCAGGGGCTGTGGCACCTGTGAGGAGCCGCCCCAGCACAGGCAGCTTTTGTTGGGGCAGATGTTCCCTGGTTGCAGAGTGCTGGAGCTGGGAGGAGGATGCTGTTCTCCCTGTTTGGCTCAGCATCCCACATTCCTCTGGATTAACCCCTCTCTCTCCCAGCCCTGGGCGGTTGCTGGGTGATGGGAGCCCTTTCCCTCCTTGGCCCAAGGCCTGGTATGCAGCTGGAGGCATTTCCGAGTTGTTTGTTGTCAGGGTAAAGGTTCTTGCAACTGGTTGGGACAGGCCCGAATATCCCAGAGGGGCTGGCACGAGGCAGTGGATCCTGCTGAGGAGGTGGTTGTTGGGCACAGCTGTGCTCACAGTGTTCCTGCTGGGACTGGCAGCCAGGAGTCCCTGGGCCTGTGACAGCTGCTGCCTGACCTCAAAGGGGAAAAAGATGGACTTGGGACTCTCTTGACTTGGAGAATTAAAAATACTTTCTTTCTGCTTTTTGCTCACATACTCAGAGCCTTTGGTCCCAATCATGAGAGAAGGAGCGTTTTTTCACTGTTGGATTTCCAGCCCTTCCGCTTAAAATCCGTGCTTAGTTTTTATTATAACGTATTTAGCAGCAACACTGTTGTTGCAAAGCATCAACAAGGGATAATATTGGAGGAAGGAGGTCTTTGATAACGAGGATTTCTTGTTTTCTCTCCTCTCCTAGCTGTTGTGTTGAGGTCAGAAAACTCATTATAGATAATCTCCCAAGATACTGAGTGTGCCCTCCTGGAAGCCAGGAAGGGAACTGCTTTTCCTGATCCTGCTCAGGGAGAGAGCAGGGAGCAAGAGGCTCACTCAGGCTGCCATTATCTACCACAGGTACACAAAGGGCAGGTTCTTCACAGGTATCCTATTCCTTATCCTTGGCCAATTAATGACTCTGACTCAGGAATGGCGTTTACTTGCTCTCCCAGGAGGGATTCACCACTTCCAGTCAGCAGTGGGTCATAACGGTTTGAATTAATGTCTTCCTAAAAATACCCAAAGTAGCACTCAGAGGTCACTCTAAAAATAGGCTTGAAAAGTGACCCAGGGAAAGTCAGGAATGCATGGGAAGTTTGTTCCTCTCATCCTGCCTTTCCAAGCTGAGCTGCTGCTCTGAGTGGTTCCCCCTCAGTGCTTTGAGCTCAGCGGTTCTTGGGGATTGATTGGGCTGATGAGTGTTGGGATTGGCCAAGGTATCCCAACAGCTACCCATCCAGCTTTAAATAGAGCACTGGAGTGCGTGTGCTCATCTGTGGAGAGAGTCAGGGAGAGGAAAGAGGTTCACAATAACCGAAAATTGTTATAATTATGACATAATTTGGACATCTGGAAAGTTTCGGTGTAAGCAGAATTTCAGCATGTGGAAGCTCGTTACTGGGAAGTTGGGTAATGAATGAGGGGCCCGTTTGTCACATAAAGCCAACGATCCGAATTCCATCCGCTGTGACACAATTAAACTCGCACGGGCTCCAGCCTGTGACGGGAACGTGCGGGCGCTGCAGTTCAGGGGTTTGATCTCCAGTCACTGCACAACCTGTCCTGATCAGTCAGGCTTCAAATTGCTTAAAGGATTCTCCTGTTTCTGGGCAAATACCATGAAGTGAAAGGGTTTTGTCCAATTGTGTGGATCAAGCCAAAGAGAGAGGAGAATTTATCCAGCTGAAGACGCTGGCTAATGTGATCTGTAGAGCTCAGGATAAAAAAGCTCATGAGGGTGAAAGTGTGAAGGCAGCACAGAGCAGAAGCTGAACGGGATGGCAGCATTTTCCAGGCACTTCCTGGGACTGTCACTGAAGTGTCAGAAGGTCAGATGGCCTGGAATGGAGCCCAAGTCCCACACTTGCAGTTGTACCCCCGCTGTCAGGGAACAGCTCTGGGTGTGACACAAGGACACTGGTTCCTGGCCAGGGCAGTGGGATCTCTGTGCCAGGGACACCGGGAACCAGTGGCACCCCAGTGCCAGCCTGCTTCCGGGTGGGAGTCTCCTGCTGAATAAATAACACATGCTGGGAACAGGATAAGGTGGGAGCAGGGAGCTGGGGAGGGCCCAGCAGGAACAGGCAGCAGTTCTCCAGCGATAAGGGCTGCTGCAGTGAGCGTCTGCAGGCCCTCAGGGAACTCTGGCATCCGGGAAAGGCAGGCTGAGGTCTGTGCAGCTACAAGGTTGGAGTAACTCCGGTGGGGCTCTGTGTTTGTACTAGGCACAGTGGGATTTGCTCCAGGTGCTTGAACAGGAGTATTGCAGTTTGCACAGCCCCCCCTCCAAGCTCCAGCTGTGCCAGAGATTCCAGTGCTGCTGGTGATTCTTCAGCAGATGCTCTCCTTGCTGGCTGAGCTTCCTCCAACTCAAGAGCACCCCATGGCGCAGCCACCGAGTCCTGAAGAATTTCTGTTCACAGTTTGTTTCCTATCCCAGTCTTCCCAGTTTTCTGGGGTCTTGGCATCCAGCATAAGGTCCCATAGAAGCTGCTTCTCACAACTTTACAGAGCAGCTTTGCTTTTCCCCTGTGGGGTTTGAGACACCCTGACGGACACTGCCTGTCCTTGTGTCATTTCAGCGTCTTCCCAAGAGAGCTCAAAGAAGTTTTTGCCTCGTGGAGACAAGAGTGCAGCAACCGAGGCCGCCCCGACATCAGCGAGCGCCTGATCAGCGCCTCGCTGTTCCTGCGGTTCCTGTGCCCGGCCATCATGTCCCCGTCCCTGTTCAGCCTGCTCCAGGAGTACCCCGACGACCGCACCGCACGCACTTTGACCCTCATCGCCAAGGTCACCCAGAACCTCGCCAACTTTGCCAAGTAAGCCGGGCCGTGGGCAGGGCAGGGCAGGGCTGGGGAGGGGACGGAACCTCCGGGTGCGTGGGCAGCGCCATGGCGCCGGCACAGAGTCCCACGCCGGCCACTCCTTTCTTTCCACGCTGGAAAGGACCTGTTTGCTTCCTGTTGGCTTTTTCCCCACATCCCTCTGGGACTCATTCCCTCACTGTCAGGTCAGGGAGATCATTCAAGTTTCCAAAACAGGACATGTTTTATGAGGGAAAACAGGCTGTTTTGACCACATGGACGAGCAGCGGGGTGGCAGTGGGGACTTTGTCCTGTAATGTCCTGGGGGTGTAAGACCAGAACCCGATCAGCAGCAGGGATGTGCTCGGCTCAGGAACTGTTCCAACCCTCCTTTGAGCTCTGGGACCTTCTCTGCTATTAAAATGCAGCTGACTGAACTGGGAAGGCCTGAGAACAGGGACACCATCAATTTCTAACTAAGCCCATTGGTTTGATGGAAACAAAGAGAGAGATTTCTGAAAATCTTTCCACTGGCTGTAGCTCTGAGCTACTTATCCTGAGCTCTGATAACAAAATGATGAGCTTTCTGAAACATGAATGGACAGTTTCTGTCTAAAGCTCCTTAGATCTGGAAACTGGCTTAGTGCTCACACTCACAGTCAGGAATGCACAGACATGCCTGCGGACACCAGCAGGAGATGAACAAGTGTGTTACACTAGATGACAGAAATTCTCTGTATTCCTGACCAATCCTTAACTAAAGGGTTTTCCTATTTCCAGCACTTTGCAGGAAAGGCTCTTTAACTAAGCTGACATTAGTCAAGCTGAAATGATCAAGCTGAGCTGTCCTGTGCATGGCACTGGGCCGAGCCTGTCCCATGGAACTGCTGGCACAGCACCAACTGCTGCTAGGACAGTCCAGCCATGAGGCCCTCCCTGTTGTGCTCTAAATCAGAATAAAGACTGAGGGCAGAGAGCTTGGAGGGCAGAAGGAGGTGGCAGGAAGCCTGAGGGGATGATGGGGCTGGCCCAGCTGCAGGGGTGGCTCTCCAGGCTGACCCCAGAGCAGTTGTGCTGGCATTGCTGGAGAGTGCAGCATTCCTGCCCCCATCCATCACTGGGCTCCAGTCAGCTGAGGGTGATTGCTGTGACAGCATCTTGATTTCCAGTGACAGGTCCTGTTTCTGGAGGCTGTGCCCTGACCCAGCAGTAAGACACTGGGTTACCAAGAACTCCTTTGTTTCTTCTGCTTTCACCTTCATTCCTGCTGTGCAGATCCCACACTGATGAGGGATTAGCTGCATCAGGCTCTGGGGTTAATTTTGGTTCCATGGTCAGTGAGGTGTTCCAGGTACCTGCTCACAGCCCAGGGATCCCAAAGGTTTGAAAGGGTTGAGATGCCAGAGGAGGGTTCTTAGCTGTGTTCATTGTACCTGCCCTTTCCATGGACTGCAATTTTTTCCCTGGATTTAGCTGAAATCCATGTTGCTCTCTCAATAGGTTTGGCAGCAAAGAGGAATACATGTCCTTTATGAATCAGTTCCTGGAACATGAATGGACTAACATGCAGAGATTTCTCCTGGAGATTTCCAATCCTGAAACCATCTCAAACACAGCTGGCTTTGAGGGCTACATTGACCTGGGCCGGGAACTGTCCACTTTGCACTCACTACTCTGGGAAGTCATTTCCCAACTGGAGCAGGTATCCAAGGAGTGGCAGGGATGGCTTTGGGGGAGGGAAACGATGGAGAAAATGTTCATGTGATGCCCTAAAGAGACTGTCTAGCAACCACCAAAGCCCACAGTTCTTTAGCAAAAAGCACAAGAGGGTGGTGGTAATTCTGCTCTCTTTTCTGCCAGGGCACTGCCACCAGACTGGGGCCTCTGCCCCGGATCCTGCGGGACGTCAACGCCGCTCTCAGCAACCCGGCCTGTGTGCAGGTGTCGGTCACGGCCGACCACGCCGCCTCCACGCCCGGTGCTGGCAACAGCATCTCTGCAGGGCTGCAGAAAATGGTCATTGAGAATGACTTATCTGGGTAAGAGACCACCGGGGCCTGGCCACACACCAGGGACACACGGAATATTCACACAGGGACAGGCGGGACAGGGTGCAGCGAGGAGCTGCTGATCCGCTGACCAGGCTCTCCCGTCGCAGAACTGGTGCTGGATGTAGTTCAGCTCTGACTCTGGAGAGAGCAGTGGGTGGTAGTGCCAGTCCGTGGCTCCACCCTGGGCCCCTTGAGAGCCAAAACTGGGGATGTGGTCTGGGAAATCAGGAACCTGGTGGTTCTGGTCTCAGCTGTTGAGATGTAGCTGCACAAGCAAAGTGTTCGTCCTTTGAGGACTTGAGTTAGTACTGACCTCGAGCTGATGGGTGGTGTTAAGGGCTATGGGAGATGTACAGGATTGGCTTTGCCCATCTTTGTACGAAGTAGGGTGGGTGTGTTCTGAATTCCCTGAGATCCAAACCTGGATAGTTCTGGAACTATCCAAGCTGTAGAGGCCTCACAAGGAATTTCAGTCTACTCTGTCCAGTTTCTATAAAATTGGGAGCTGCTGAGGAGTGATTCACAGACACAGTCACGTATGCACTTTTTGGCCTGATTAAGTAAGGAGCTTCATTCATGGGGAGGATGAGGCTTTTGCAGACCTCTAATGTTTCTGTTGGCGGAAAAGGAAATGGAGCCCACACAAACAGAAAGACTGTGCTAGTAAAATCATTTTTAAGTGGAAACTGCATAATATTTAACAACTTAATTAGGAATGAAAGGCAGCAATGGCACTGGACTTGCTCTAATCAGAGCTTTCATCTCTAGTGCCTCCCAGCATGAGGTGCAGTTATTTAAATCCAATGCTATGGAGGATCTCTGACAATATGCTTCTCCCCCAATACTTGCTTACAATGCACCATCTTTGATCAGCAGAATATTCACATTAAGCTACTGCAAAGCTCTCTCTTCCTATCCCCAAGAAATCAATATTGCATGAATGTGCATTGCAGCAGGAGTGGAGGGATAACCTTCAGCTGCCAGGCTTTAGCTCTGCTGTGTGAGCGCTCCCTGACCTGGGAGGGCTGGGGTGGACCCGGCCCCCACGGTGTCCCGTGCTGTCCAAATCCTGGCCAGTGTGCCCGCAGGAGCAGGGGACACGGGACTGGCACGGATACAGCCTTTGGGAGCAGGAAGGGTGACATGCTCCCAGGAGTGTGTCCCTGAGCCTCGTGACAGTGCAGTGCCCTGTGTGCACACACTGCCCTCACTCACCTGCCCGTTCCCAGGCCAGCCCGGGGCTCCAGAGCACCCTCCCCACTCCTCACACTGTCCCCAGCTGGGCCAGCCCTGTCCCTGCTCCTGCCAGGGCTGGGTCCTGTCCCTATCCCCATCCCTGTCCCACACAGCTGCGCCACCCTGATTTCTGAGTGATTTCGTTTTCCTGCTCCGGTGCAGCATTCACAACTCTTCTTTTTTGTTTTGTTTTCCTCTCCTCTTCCTTATGCACTGACTTCCCCGCAGTCTGATAGATTTCACACGGTTACCATCTCCAACCCCTGAAAACAAGGACTTGTTTTTTGTCACAAGGTCTGCTGGGGCCCAGCCCTCGCCTGCCCGAAGCTCCAGTTACTCAGAGGCCAATGAGCCCGACGTGCAGATGTCTAATGGCAGCAAGAGTTTGTCCATGGTGGACTTGCAGGACAATCGGCTCTTGGACAGTGGGGCCAACGCGGCCGGCACGGCCGACTCCCTCAATGACAGTCAGTCGTCCCTGGGGCAGTTGCAGGGCGTCTGGAGCACACGGACTCAGCAGAACAGCGTGACGGGCATGGCCACCGTGCGCCGGGTGGGCCAGACCCCCACCACGCCGAGCGGC
>WEIU01004432.1:309289-331796 GCA_013389925.1 Aegithalos caudatus
GCATCGACCAGCCGCCCCCGCCGCCGCCGCCCGTCACCCGCGGCCGCACGCCGCCCTCCCTGCTCAACACCGTGCAGTACCAGCGACCCTCCAGCGGCAGCATGATGTCCTCGTCGCCCGACTGGCCCGGCAGCGGGGCGCGGCTCCGGCAGCAGTCGTCCTCCTCCAAGGGTGACAGCCCCGAGATGAAGCAGCGCACGATGCACAAACAGGTGAGTTCGGGCTGTCCGGGCCCTGGCACTCGAGGGGCCAGGTGGGGTTAGCCCATGGAGGTCGCTGCCGTGGGAGGGGATGTGGCTCTGAGCTGCCACATCAATGCCAACCTCATAGTGGCATCGCGTGTGGGGATGTACCTTGGCTCTGGCACCTCTGGCCTGGGACAGAGGCCCTCGAGGGACAGGAACACAGAGCAGCGTCCACTCCCGGTGTCCCTTGGTCACGTGGTGCACTGGAATGTGACGGCGGTAGGTGGCAGAGGCTCGAGGGCAATGGCAGCCATGCCACTGTCCTGCGCTACCATCTTGTCACTGCTTTGCCTCTCCATGCCCAGGCTCTCATCCCATGCCATAGCCAGCCTCGTGCCATCTTCCAGGCTTGGAACCGTGATCTCCTGTAACTAAGAGCCTCCCTGCTGCTGCTCCCATCCCAGCAGGGCCATGGCACTCCTGGACATTGCTGTTTGCTCTGTGAGACCCTCCCGCAGGAGCGCGGAGGAAGGAGCTGAGAGTGACGTTCCCGCTGTGCAGAGCTCTGCAGTGATCCCAGTCCTGACCATGTGCTGGGATGCACAGAATTCCATTCCGTTGTCCATGGAGGTAAAAATGGAAGGCAGTAGGTCACAGGCCCAGGGCCCTTTTATAGTGCTCATTTATTCACTCTACATTTCAAAACCAGCCCTACAGAACATTATCACAGTAAGATCTCTGTGCCTAAAGGAAGAATTGTTAAAGGAAAGCAAACACAAAGACTGGACAAGCAGCAAGAGCCCACTGCACCCAGACCCTGAGTCAGCTCAGGCCCTCCTCCAGCACTCACAAGGCAGCTGTGGAGCCTGGTCAGTGCTGTTCGTGCTCCCATCCGGGGCTGCTCTGTGATTCCGGTATCGATCCGTAAGCGCTGGCATTAGCAGCGCCGTGCAGCAGCCTTTGTGTAACACAGTCAATGCTCGTTAGGGACAGAGGGCACAGAGCTGTGCAAGGAATAGAGGCCTGGTTGGGTTGTAGCAGGTTTCTTCCAGAAAGACAAAGATTCTTCTTGGCAACCTTCAGGGGGCCATCAGAAAGTCCTGGCCAGGTTCTCTTTGCAGAAGATTCCTCCACTCACCCCTGTGGTTCTCTCGAAGTCTCTCTTCAGACCTGAAGTCTCAGGATGCCTCTCCAACCCTCGCTCTGCATGTTTAATTTGCATGTTGGCAGCATGAGGATTTATAGCAAGCAATGTTCGTGAGCCAAGTCTGATGTCTTGGATTCATAATTCTGGAGGTAGAAGACCAGACTGGAAGATTGCATGGGAAAGCCCCTGACTGCAGTGAGGAAATTAAACCAGTCTCCACTCCTTCTGACACAGACCCTCCTGTTCTGCTGCCTGACAGTGACTGGGTTTCTCTATCCAGAGGTTGGAATGAAGAAGAAAGTCTCTGACATTTCTGATTTGTTAACTTGAATTCCCAAGTCATTAACTTGAATGACCAAGTCATCCAGATCCCATGTGTTCATCTGACTGATTACTGCAGCTTTTAACAAGGCAAGACAGAGGGGAAATAGCTGAAGAGTGACTTCCTTGTAGTGTGTTTGGAAAATATTTAGGCAGTGCCACTGGCAGTCCCTACCCAGGCCAGGGCTAAGGCAGCAGATGTGACTGTAGCTCACTGACATGGAACATCACTGCTCGTAAGTGATACTGAGCATTCAGAGCTCTTCAGCATCCTTAGTGTAGCCTCAGCTGAAAAGAAACTCTCCTTCTCCAAGACGGCATCTGCATGGTCATAAGGAGCATTTCAGTTTCCAGATATTTTTCAGTTTTATGGAATCCACAGAAGCAAAGATGGCTCATAACAAGATGAAGACTTGCAAGGACTTTGCTCATGGAGTGAATAAACCACATCCAGCCACTCTGCTCACCTGCAGCTCAGTGCCTTCACAGGTCATGTCCTTGTGAGGTGACAGGACCTGCTCAGACACCGGGGCCGTGACTTGGAGCAGGCTCTCACTGCTTGACCCAAAGTGACGTCCAGCTGGAGAACAGGAATTGTTCCTGCTCCAGCCCCAGCTGCTCTGGTAGCTCAGCCTGGCTCGTTGTTGTGTGAGCAGCATGAGAGAGGGTCTGCTTGGAAGGAAACTCTCTCCCTGCAACTTCATGACCATTTGTGTTACAGGTTTTTCTTTTGTCATGGTTGTGTCATTGTTTCATTGTAGGCCCCTTCTCCTGTGAACCCCAATGCCCTGGACCGCACTGCTGCTTGGCTTTTGAATATGAACATGCAGTTTTTAGAAGATGAAAGCATTGACCCAGATTCCAAGCACAGGGATAAGCTCAGGAATAAGGACGAGCTCAGCCAAGCAGAAAAGGTAAAACCTGATTGGATTGAAACAAGTTTCTGAATAGAGAGAGGATTTCCTTGAATGTCATTCCCTGAGCACCCTGGGGAGAAGGTGGGCTGTGTGCAGGCCCCTGCCCAGGAGAGAGGGGCCAGGTTGCTCCCTGTCCTACTCAGCATCACAGGGAACTGGTGGGGAATGCTTGGGACGTTTTCACACACTCAGTAACTGGAATCACCTTCTGATGAAAGCAAGTAAGAAAGACAGGAGCCAGGACAAGTGTTGATGCTGCCCTGAAACAAACTCTGCAGCCAGCCAATGCCTCTAACTCTCCCCATTCCAACTCACCCAGCTGCTAGGAAGAAAGCTTAAAAAGTGGATTAAGCACACCTGTAAAAGAGATGGAGTATGGCACAGGCAGCCTTGTGCCTCACAACAGGTACATGGAGCAGGAAGCAGTTTCCATGTCAAAAAGCTGTTCACAGACCTAAAAATTAAGTCCAAATTTTGGTCTCAGAGACAGCACTGATACGTGGGGGAACTTTGTGGCACTTCCACGAGCTTATGGCAGTGTCACACAGATCAGGGCCTGGCCAGTCAGGGGTCTGCCAAGAAGCCAAGTGCAGAGTATTCAGTCTCGGCTCCTGGGCCCACAGAGGCCCTGTGCCTCTGAAGCAGAGGGGTGCTGCTCCCTTCCCCTCCTTCCTGGGCGAGTCTGGGGTGGGAGAAGCTGGGAAGAGACAAAGTAGGCCTGGCTAGGGTGAAAAATAAGGATAAGGATTCTTTCCCAGCTACCTGGCTCTGCCAGGATTGTGGCATTTGAGCACCAGCAGCATTTGGGATGTTTCCTAATGTGCTTCTCTTCTGTCACACCAGCACTGCAGGCATCACCCTTCCCTAAGGCCCCATCCCGTTTTCCAGCACAGACGTGTTCCTGGTTTTGTTCCAATAATCTTCCTGGTCTCATTCTGCTGTGCTGTGTCACTTGGGGACTATCACCTCTTAAATCCAAGGAAAATGCTGAGGGCATTGTAGGAGCCGGGAGGTACAAGGCAGCAGCAGTACAGGGCAGTTTTGTGGGTCCAGCCCATCCTGACTGGGTGCAGGGCAGGCAATGATGGGGTTACAAACTCCAGTGGCACTGCAATATCCCAGTGCCTGCCCCCAGCTCAGCAAGAGCCCCGGCCCAGGCTGTCTCATTGCCATGCAGCATCTTTCCTTACTCTGCTGTCCCATCAGTCACTGACATTCAAGATCACCATTAGCATAACCTCTCTCCCCATTACTGTAAGACCTGAATGGTAACTGAGAATGAGACAAGTGTTCTAGAGACAGGAGCGACTCCTCCGGGCTCTGAGGCCTCTCCTGCTCTCCTCTGAGCTCACTTACGCTGCTCCTATTTTAAGGCTAGGGTAGGTATTTAATCTTTCCTGTTCAAGCAACTCCCTGCTGTCTGACTTCAGTGCTTCTGTGCAGCTGTACGGGTGCTTTGTTCCCTCATTGCTTCAGGTTCCATGTGCAAACCGTGTTGTTCCTGTGCTGCAGTAAGAGCTTTGCTAAAGGAAAACCGCCTCACTCCAGACTTTGGCAGTTCAGGAAGACCATCAGCTTCCTGAGTTTTCAATCCTTGGGAGCTGCAGTTGTTTTTGCTGTGAGTGGAATGCTGGCCAGTCCCCAGCAGCAGCCTGGCTGCCCTCCCCTCTCCCTAGAGCTGGTCTGGGGTCACACGGTCCAGGAGGACTCTCAGAGCTGGAACATGACCCAACCCATCACTGCAGTGCCTACCAGGTATGATGGCCACAGGGGAAAGGCAAGACACAACAGAGTGCACTTCTCTCTCAGTTCATGTAGCTTTAACAGCCTTCGTGACTCAGATGGAAGCCTTTTTCCTGTATTTGACTCTTTAAAAGCACCTTGCCACATTATCAGCTGTATGTTAATTATTCTAAAGTTATTCCAGTTGAGATGCTTTTTTAAAAGACTATGTCCAAATTTTTTTTTAAATTAAAGCAGTTTACTTGTGCATATACTCACTGGATTTTCCTTTAGCAAAACAAGTTTACTGAATGCTATGCTGCCACAATAGCTAAACCAGTTGTACCGAGTTCAAAAGCTCCTAATTTTTTTAACTGCGTTATGTGATTCTGCTGCTGATTTATAGCTTCACCCAAATGAACAGTACAATTGTGGGGTCTTGGCTTCATGCAGCAGCTCTTCTTGGACTGAACCCTGGTTTGAGATCCGAGTTAAATACTGGGCCCCAAAAGGCAGGAGTGCTCTGTGCCCTGCTCAGCCAGCACGGTGCCCTCAGCTCAGTGAAGGGTGACGCGACAGCAGCGTCCTGCATTTGTCACCGCAGCTCGTGCTTGGCGCCCAGCCTGCCCAAAGCCCCCCCGTTTATTGCTGCAGACCGAGGAGCTGCCGCCTGAACCCCAGACGCCAGGGCTGCAGCCTCTCCTGCCTGTGCGAGCCCCGCGCTGTCAGTGTGAGCCGCTGCCCGCCGCCCTTGCCACGGCCCGCTCTAACCCGCATTTCCCCTGTGAAATGCCAGACTCTGCTAACAGCCCGCTCTGCGCCTGCCAGCGACCTGCCCGCCCCGCGGACCCGGCATCGCCCCTGGCGCGCGGAGGAGACGAAGAGGAGGTGTCGGCGAGCGGGGTTGTCTGACACGGGTTTGCAGCCATAGTCTGACAGGGGCGTGAGCGGGTTTGGGGCAAACCCTGGCAAGGGTAACGTGCCACGTGTGTTTTCTCCTCCTGTGTCTGTCCCTGCGCGCTCAGTACCAGCAGGACCTGGTGGTGCTGCAGGACAAGCTCCGCATCTCCAACAAGAAGCTGGAGGAATATGAGACTCGCTTCAAATGCCAGGAGGAGACCACGCAGAAGCTGGTGCTGGAGTACCAGGCCAGGCTGGAGGAGAGCGAGGAGCGGCTCCGGAGGCAGCAGGAGGATAAGGAGATCCAGATGAAGGGCATCATCAGCAGGTACAGGGAGATGGGAGTGCTGGGAATGGCAGTAAGGCAGGGCAGCCTGGCTGGCATTAGATCTCACCCCTCCTCAGGATGATCGGGATTCTTTGGAGGTGCAGATAGGCTTCACATATGGGTTTTCCCTACAGTGTTACTTGGGACAAGGAAAACCCATGATGCCCAAGGGCAGAACTTCAGGAGGGGGGAGCCTGGAGGCTCTGGCAGGCTTGTTTTGTTCATATAGCTATGGATGTCATCACCGTCCCTACTTGTAACTCTAAATCCTTTTCTCCCATCCAGTGGGAATTGGTGTTTACATTTATCCAGGACTGTTTCAGTGCTGGTTTCACCTTTACCTGAGCCAAGCCCACTTAGTCCTTTCAGTCAGCCCTCACCTCTGGGTGCTTTGTCACTTCAGCTTTAGGGCACTCCACTAGAGAGAGCTCCAGGGAAGAGTAAGAGCCAAGAAAAAAGCTTGGTTTGTGGGTAGGAGGAGGCAGAGTGTGAGGGTACTACCTGGGCTTAGCAGAGCCCAGCCAATGTAATTTTTTCTTGTGTGCGTGGCTCCCAGACTGATGTCGGTTGAGGAGGAGTTAAAGAAGGACCATGCTGAAATGCAGGCTGCTGTGGATTCCAAGCAGAAGATTATTGATGCACAGGTGAGTGTCCCATGCCAAAGGCTGCCGCAGTTTTCAGGGTGGGTTTGCCAACACTCAGCTGCCTCCCAGCAGCTCTGGGAGCTTCTCCTGTCCCCTGCATCTTGTGGGGTACATGCGAGGTTCTGACCGTGCCCCTGATGCTCTCTGCTGTTCTCTCCTGGTCACCTCAGGCTGACACGTACATACACAGACTTTTCAGAGTTACACACAAGCAACTGCTCTTCCTCTGAGCTGATTCTGTTCCTCTGCCTGTGGCAGTCACAGGAGGATGACACTTATTCAGTGTCACAAAGAACAGGAGTGGTAGAATCAGGCTGCAACATGGAAGCTCTTGCTCCCATCCTTACAATGCTGTAATCGGTGAGAGCTGCCATCAAAGACAGCCTGGGAGGCTACTAGTCATTTAAACTATTAATTTACACTAATTAAACACTGACAGGAATAACTATCTTGGGAGAGTTTGGGTTTAGAAATGGAATCCTACCATCTTTGTAACAGCTGAGTTAGAACAAACAGTACAGTGTATAACTGAATAATTAGAGCAACTGTGTTAACTCCATTTTCATCAGGATCCTAAAATAAACGTAGCTCACACTGCATAGGCAGGGGATATTTGCAGCCCTGCGGATTTCAAAAAGCGCTGTGTAGCACTTAAAAACATCCACCTAAGAATGCCAGAGAGAAAGGTCCTGGTCCAAAAGGCCTCTGGGTCGCTGCTGTGGGCTGACATCCCAGAGGGACAGGGCTCACGTCTTTGCACTGACTGTGCCCTCTGCCCGTTTGCTTGCAGGAGAAACGCATCGCTTCCCTGGATGCTGCCAACGCACGGCTAATGAGTGCCCTTACTCAGCTGAAAGAGAGGTACAGCATGCAGACACGTAATGGGATCTCCCCCACAAACCCAACTAAATTGCAGATTACAGAGAATGGAGAATTCAGAAACAGCAGTAATTGTTAACGCGCGGAGGGCGCTGCCGCAGGAGAGGCCTGGCCGGAGGGACCGTGCACAGCAGGCGTGAGCCGCGGCTTCAGAGAACGGCTGCTCCCCGAGCACCAGCTCCTTACTGCGGACGGCGCCGACTGACCCTGCTGGGAGATGTCCTGCCAGCACATTGAGGGACGGGAATGTCGAGTGTGAGATGAGTGGCTTAAGGAAATAACATATATTTGAGAATCGCTGTCACTGTTGGATTTGAATCAGTGTTTAATGTTTAAACAAAAGTAACCTTTTCCTTCTAAACTGCCCAAAGGATATGCCTCACCCCTCCCAGCAAGGAGTAACATCCTTGTCATTGCAGTAAGCGAAATAAAGGGAGCTGGGCAGAGCCTGCAGCAGGCAGGGGCCCAGTAAGTCCAGTTCAAGTGTGCTGCTGGATGTAGCGTCCGAGGGACAGCAGCAAAGCCTGGCCCGCTTCTCCTGTGACTCCCCCCGGAGCACAGCCCTCCCAAAGCGAACCCCAGCCGAGCCCAGCATCCTTCCTGGCGGCATTTGTGAGGCCACTGACTTTGACAGCATCCACAGGGCATTTATGCAGCTAATTAATATTTAATTAACTCCGCCCACACAGGGAGCGCAGTGCAGATGGAAGGTCAGGGTGGTGTGGTGGCCAAAGGGGTGCTGTGTGGGGAATCCCGGTGGCAAGGGGGCAGGACTGGTGCTGCTGGGGGTCCCTGGGCAGCCCAGGGGCACAGAGCAAGGCCAAGGCTCTGGCACAGGAGTGGAGGGACGAGCTGGCACCTGGTGAATGGCAGCTCGATTCCTCTGGACAGCTTCTGCCCTCTCACAAATAAAGGGGAAGAGTTTTGTAAGCAATAGCCCCAGGCACTGTCCCACGCACCCTTCCCGCCACAGAATAAAGTGAATGTTGCCTGAGCTTGGTCCCTGAGCTGTGATTGAGGGACGGGCTGGATTTGCTGGTGCCTGTTGTGGTAGAGGGGGAGTGAGGGGCTACGTGGAGTGGCAGCTTCCTGCTTGATCAAGGGTTCATTGTGGGGATGGAATGCTCTGTGCTGAGAGTTTTACTATTTCTGGGGAGAAAAACAGACAAAGAAACAAGAAAAAGCCCTGAAGAACCATGAAGATCGGTAATTGTATTTCTTTTCTTTCACAGTATGCATTAGAAAAAAAAAGATCCCATTTTCTGGAATACTGTCCTCTTTAAATTGGGAATGAGCACTGCATGGAAATTAACCGGCTTGAAGAATGTAAAACATGGTCATAAGGGAGTAACCACCAAGAACAGCAGCCACCACCGAAAGGCCCCTTGTCAGGAGCACTGTGCAGGCATAAGCCAGGATTAGACTTTCCCAGCGCCGAAACGCGCAGCTTCGGCACAGAGGCGCTGCGCTCGGCGGAGGGGGCGCCCCTTCAGCGGGGCCGTGCCGCTGACCTGCCACCACGGCGCCTTTGTTTGTGGCTTTGCGGGTCTTGCAGTTAGTCCTTCACGAGGCCCACTCTCAGAGCAGGTCCCTCGTACCGAGGGCCAGAGGTTTCTCTGAGATACGGATGACAGTGTACAGTGTACAGGACATCTGCCTATGCTCCCTCTAAAGGTTAACACACTGCTCAACGCCTGTCCTAGCTCCTGCTGCCATGTGTAAATGTACAGCCCAAGGGACTAGGACGTTCCCCGAGCTCTGCTCTGCTTAGGTACCGTCTCCAGCCTCACACTTCCCAGGCTGCTTGAGCAGGACACTTTGCCAGTAAGCTCTGCACTGCCGTGCTGCCCCACAGCCGTAAGGCTCCTTAACGGCATTCTTCCTCATGCAATCGTTTGCAAAATTAAAGATGCTCTTTTTCCTACACGTTTTTCTGGTCCCTGGAAGCCCTGGGCCAAGCCCAGGAGGAGCGAACGTGTTGCACTGAGGTCTCCACACCCCGCCAACACCTGCCGAGGGGTGCAGCACACAGCAGACCCCAAACGGAGCTCCTCAGAGCAATGTCATAACTCAGTACTTATGGCAAGTACAGTCACCTTTGAATTTTGGAGACTAGCACAGATGGCTTTGAAGAACCACACAATCTGACAAGGTTACAACTGGAGAAAGACCCAGACAGGTTAGGAATATACAGGGTACTGTGAACCGTTGGGTACGTAGATTTACACCTGCCACTGTCTCAGAGTCAAATACACCATAAGAACCCTGCAAAAAAGACTTTTAAATGCTTTTGCCCTAAGATGCCCGTTTAGAGCTGATTGTTTTGAATCCTAAGTATTTGTGTTGCGAGAGACTGGAGTTTTTCAAGACAGAAGTGACATAGAGGAATGGAAACGCTAACAGGGCACGGGGCGGGCGCCCCACCAGCGACGTTTCCATTCATACGTGGAAGTAATTTTGGGATGCAGTCAGTGCTCTCCATAAGAGCTGGAAAAAGAAACACCCACAAACCAATTGTTTAGTGCTGAAGCTAAGCACAGTACATCTTAATCTTCTCAACCACAAGCCAAGGCACTGCTCCCCCTGCCACCCTGATCTGTCACAAACTCCTGGTTACCCTCAAACTTGCAAACTGCTGAACACATTGTTCTGCTGAAATAGCAGGAATGCTTAAATCCTTCCACAGCCAGTCATTAAAATCTTAAAAGTTCCAGTGCCAACACCTTCTGGAGTTGTTGCTTAGTTTCCCGAGCCAGTAAAAAGAAATTTAAATCAGGACAAAGTCTCATTACAGTAGAGATTCTCCCCCGTTTTTCCTGTTTCCTCTCCCTGCAACTGTCAACAACTGGACCTAACCGTGACCCTCCCTGAAAACGGTTTGGGGGCAGGTGTTGAGGTCCAGGCTCAGTTGTGTTCCTTCAGTTTGTGTTTCTGTTATTTATAAGCTGTACATTTCTCCGTGTGTGTGCGTGTGTGAGTGCGGGAGCCCCGCGCGCTCCCTGCCTGGCCTCGGAGCTGGTACCTGGCATAGCAATACCTGGATCCCGAGAGGTGCTGCAGCACCAGAGCAAACACCACTGTCCCCAAGGTTCTGTCATCGGCTCCATTTCCTTTCTGGTTCTTGAGCTTTCTACAGTAAGAGGCTGTTCTAGTGCAAACTCGTCAAAGTGTAAACAAAGCAAAAACACTCCAATTTTTATCTTAATACAAGTCTTAATATTTTTTTGTAAATGTTCTCAGTGTTTACTGTACCGTATCTATCTCACTAACAGTTGTATATAGTAACTTACTTCTGGTGCTGCTTATTCGGTCGGGATTTGGCTGTAGCTCACTGCTGTGTTGGAGAGGTGGGCTCGGGCTGCCAAACCTGGATCCAGACCCACGTTCTGATTTCAGCCTCCTCCCTTGGGAATCTGAGGAAGGGAGCAAACCCATGGATCCAGATTTGTGGTGGGCCCACCTCAAAGATTCTGTTTTAAGAGTTTTGATTTGGGGTTTTGTTAAACTGTAGTGAACGCTCCCGAAAAAAATGAGCGGTTTTGTGTGAAGGGGGATGAAATTGACTGACCAGTATCCCAGGGTCTCTGCAGACTGTAAGTATCATCATTTTGGACAGGGATTATGGCTTCAGTGCCAAAAGATGGGAGGGACTCCAGTCCTTCCCCATGCCATCTAATACTACAGTGTAGTCACCAGCCCCTTTTGCACCAGTTTAAGCAAATCCTGCCGCCATCCAAAGAGTCCAGTGTCACTTTGCATTGTCATTTGAGTCTGGTCGGTTTTGTTTTCTGCTTTTGCAGCTGTAAAGCACTGATTGCACTGTGAGAACACGTGGAACCCTCTGGTCTGGGAGCCAGTCCCAGAGGTTGCTGCAAGGTTGCAGGACACAGGTTCTGCTACTATGAGTATTCCTAAAGGGCAAAGGGACTTGCTGGACCTCAGTGAGGTATCACAGGCTCTCCTAGGAAAGCAATCAGCAAGGAATCAATGATTCCCGAAGTTTAGATAGCTCACAGGCTTTTTCCTGTTCCTAATGTCCACACCCAGATGCAATAGAAAATGTGCTGAGGTGTGTTCTGTGATGGACAAGGAGAGGATTTTCAGTCACAGATGGCAGATGCATTGAGGTGTTCAATGGAGAGCCACAAGCCATGGCCCAGGGGTCTGATCTGAAAGGGGCTCATTTCCCCCAGCGATCCCAGAGCAGGAGGGAACAGCCCTGGGGCAAGGCCTTTGACAGCAGCCTGTGACCAGTGGGTCCAGCAGCTCCACCACAGTCCCTGCCCTGTCCTTCACACGGCTTTGTCTGGAGAGCACAAAGCAAAAGTCCAAAGGGAACACCTGTGACACTGTCCTGGGTGGACGCTCCATCCTTCCCACCAGCAGTGACTGCTGGGGTCACCTCCTCCCAAAGGTTTGCGTTCAAAGCAATCCAGGCCTCCAGGCTGGCCAGGACTGGGACCTGCTGTGGGGCAGAGGCACGGCCCCAGGGCCACCAAGAGTTCCCTTCAGTGACCACAGGAAGGGACAGTCCCTGGCCATCCCCAGCTGGTCTCTGAGCCTCAGGGCCCTTTCAGAGACTGCTCAGCTGGGAGGCTCAGACAGTGCACCCGCCCTGCTCTGACCCCGCACAGACAACTGCTGCCTTTTCCTTCTCCCTTGGGGAAAATCACCCGGGGGGGGGGGGGGGGGGGAGGAGCAGGAGGGCAACAGCAGCATGAGAACATGCAGCTCATGGGCTTTCCAAACCAAATCCAATCCTGAGGGCATTGCACAACATCCAGAAACAATCACGCTTTGGAAAAGGGTGTCACACTCAAGCACTGACTTTCACAGATCACCTGAGCTGTGACATTGCTGTAAATGCCATGTGGCTCTGCATCAGCTACCAGTACCCCAGAGTGCAGCCTCCATGTTCACATATTCCTTTATCATACATCACTGTGTCTTAAGATATACCTCTCTCTGTATATCTGCTTAGGCTGATACTTGTTCCTGATAAGCAGTCGCTATGTTTTATATCCTCTTATAAAGAAAAACAAATCTTTTTTTGTAAGTATGTTTAAAAAAAAAAAAGCAAAGTGGAAGTGTCTGCTGAATCTCCTTCAGCTCCTTTTAAACTATGTAATAATGTACAGAGAAAGTTGTTGGTGTTCAAAGAAATGATGTGGCTGTGCAATTTATGTACATTTGCAATTAGAAATATTAAAGATTTATTTAGATATTTTACGTAAGTGCTCCAGCACCTCTGCTCAGTCATTTCCAGCTTTTAGAGCATCCTGGCACTTTCTAGCCACTTGCACACACAAACCTGTCTTATCTTCCTCCCCAAAGAGATCACTGAAATTTGCTCCCACTAGTATTTTAGCCCTGACCTGGCTCCACCACTTTCCCTTCACATGCTTGGGGGTCTGACAACCAGGCCTGCTCCTGCCCTCACCAGTCCTTACAAACCACCCTTCTGCCTCCAGAAAGAGGAGCAGAAAACTTGCAGGAAAGTCATTAAAACCCTGGGCAGCATCAGCACCTCTGCCTCATTAACATCATCATAATTAGCTCCTCCGGGAAAGGTGGAAGACAGGCTGGCTGCATCGAAATGAGTCGGGATGTGGAGAGCACCTGTGGCCATTCCTGCGCTCAGCAGCGCCGGAGCCGGGCTGGGCACTGGGCTCCGCCCAGCCGGGACAATCCTCCTCCTGTCCCTGTCAGGAACGGCACCTGCCCAGGGAGGGGCGGCAAAACACACCCAGGCCAAAATCCTCTCCCAGGGCTCTGCCATCCCTCTCAACATTGTTGATTTTGAAGGTCGACAGAAAGAAAACTGCAGCCCTGGAAACACAGAGCACCTCGGAAAACGCTGCAAGGAGGGATTAGTCAAAACCACCTTGACTTGAATAAAACCTCCTTAGCGTTTGTTGGGCTTCATTAGAGCAGGGCTGAATTCTCAGCCGAAAACGCCCAGGACGTCTCTGTGCACTTGACAGCTCTCAGCATCTGCGGCTCCGCAGCCCGGCTGCCGCCGCTCCCAGCGGGCCCTGCCAGACGGGCAGGGCTGGGAGAAGCCAGACTCGGAATTGCAGATCAGCAGCCAGAACAGCCACGGGAATATGGGGCTGGGAGGCTGGGGAGCACAGATGTGTTTGCTTGAGCTTTTTAATCTGGAGAGGCATTTTAGCACAAGACTCATCAGCAATAATAATGTTCCAGTAATTGCACCCTTACAAGTACAGGGTTTGCTCTGAGTTCAGTAAGTGAGAGGCACTGGCCCGTGAGCTGCTCCTGGTGCCAGGCAGAGCCTTCTCAGACACAGCCCAGTGAGCACCTCTGGCAAGGCTGAGGTGCAGCAGCCCTGGTCCCACTCTGTTGTCCTGGCAAAGCTGAGTCCCACGGCAGCTACTGGCAGCTGGGAGATGTCAGAATTGGGCATCCTCAAAACAGGCAAATACAAGAATCCTGCCCACCACAACTGAGGACAAAGCAGCAGCCAGAACAGTGGCCACGGACAGCTGAGGAAGTGACGGCCTTAAGAGCACAGAAGAGCCTGTTTGTTTCAGTGGGAGGGAGGCAGGGAGGTGCAGAGATGACGCTCATACCTAGGGAGGGAAGGGACAGGAACAGCTTGTGTCGGCTCCTCCAGTAACAGTCTCTAATCTGCTCCTGACAAGCATTTTTCCCTCACAGCTTCCCAAGCCCTTCACAAGCAGTCAGCTCCCACTCCGCTGCAGTGAGTGAACGTCAGCTTCTTGGTTTTTACAACAGGGATGTGCAGTAGGAGCACAACTTTCCCAAGGCCTCCCAAAAGCTACAAAAGCCAAACAGCTGATTTTCCTCCCCCCCACCCTTCTGCGTGCAGCCATCCCACGCACGGCAGCCCAGGCTCCTGAGCAAACATCCTCTGGAGAAGTAATTCAAAGGCAGGCAGTAAACAAACCTCCAAAGCCTTGGCCCCAGAGACGGGAGCACAGCCGCTCCCTGCCAGAGTCAATAATAACAGGGGAGCAGAAAGGAAGGAGCTGGAAGAACAAGAGTCATTAGTGGAAACTTGTTGTTTGTGCTAATTAGATCATTATCTGGAAACTGCTATTGATGTTGCTATTTTAGCTCCTGCTGCTGTTCACAACTTTATTTTGTCCATGTCTATTGACTGCCCACACTCTTCTACATCCTGCAGCAAGGGCCTGTGGTGCCACCCACAGCCAGGCCGGGATGGTTTGTGTCCCATGCCAGGGAGCACCTCCTTCCCCACCATCACCTCAGCACCTGCAGTGTCCTGAGACACTTAGGAAAAATATTCTTCAGCTTGTTAAAATGTGCCCTGTGCTATTATTGATCTTAGACAGACAGTGGATCATGTTGCTTGGTTATTAAATAACCAAGGTGAGAGGAAGAGAGAGAAGGACTTAGACATATGTAGGATTTCTGCCATTTCCCACCTGACAGCCAGCACAGCCCTCAACACATAAATAATATTGATGCAGGCCCTCGTACATGATCAGATTTCCCCATTGGTGGTGTGAGCCATAATTGAATAACCTTTACCATTTCATTTTTGTGCTACATCATCAAAGAGTGAAACCTGAATAACAGAGCCCCCAAGTTGATTGACTTTTATTTATTACAGTCACTAACTACTCTTCCTCGTGGAAGCCACGGTCCCTCCTCACCCTCTGAGCAAGGAGAGCCCTGTACTAGGGGACCTGGGCTGATGGGAGGACACATGTGAGACTCAAGACTCAGCAAAGCACAAATCAGGGAGCTGACTTTGGCTCCAACACTTCCATTCTCCCTTTCTCCTGCTTGTTCACCAGTGTATTTGAACCTGACACGTAGAAGGGCTTTTGTATTTCCACTGATGAGGCAAAGGAAGAAGGAAAATTGCATCACATCACCATAACAGGCTTTCAATTTTGTCTCTTACTGTAATTTCATATTGCTTTCACACTACACCTGAGTAAATTCAGCAATGACACAAGCGAACTTCATTCTGCCATCAGAACTGCAGAAAACATTCATCTAACACAGAGGCAGCTGGGACAGGGGACAGGCTGTGGGGACACTGCCCCCTTCCCGGGCCGGTCGTGAGCGCACGGATGTGCCCACGCTCCCTGCCCCTCGGGTCGGTGACAGCAGGCAGAGCACTCCGCCCTCCCTCCCGCATCCCTCGCTGCGCGCAGCCGGGAGCGCTCACTCCCGGCCCCTAACACTTGCTGCACCTGGGACAGCGCTGAGGAACGGGAATACCGGGAAACGTCAGCAGCCGGCCGAGGTGCGAAGCCAGCCCGCCGGCGCTGCCTCGCTGAGCTCTGCTTAGCACACCGCCACACCCCCCCTGCACCGCGAACAGAAACGCGCTCGAATAAATCACCTCTAAGTTAAAAGCAGCCATTAGCTATTAGCAAACACCGCAGGCCTGTGGGCCGGGGTAATTCAATGTGATATGCTTGGGCATGCAAGGTAATAGGTTCCAGCTGAATACCATGTGATACAATCTCTTCAATGGGAGGTTAAATGAGGCTGAGACAGAGACCAGATGGATTTATCTGGGTAGCGCTGATGATTTTTTGTGTGTGTGCTTAAGGTGAAGTGAAGGTAAGTAAGGCAGAAATAATCTGAGAGAGAAGCACGAGCTGGGCTGCGTGTGCTTGGGGAAGGGATAGCGGGAGGCTCGGGACCTCGTCCTGCTGGAACAAGCCAAGCGAGCCAGAGGATGCTCTCAAGGCAGTACAGATGGAAACAGACAGAGAAAAATAAATACTTTATCAATTTCCCCTTATGGAGGAACAACCAGAGGGCAAAGCGAGACAAGTCAAGCATAGCTGGGCGGATGTAGACACCTCACTGCTGATATTTCAGCAGGAATTTAGAGCCCAAACACTACCTCTCATCCACCCAGGACATCTGCAGCAGGCAAAGGGACAGACCCAATTTGCTCTCTCAGGCTGAGGTGTGGCAGCAGTGCCCACCAGTGTGGCCAAAGGAGGCCATGAGCAGAGTCAGCACCTAAGAAAATCAAATGCTCAGCTTGTGCTTGGAGCAGTTTGTTCTTGCTCAGGTGGGCAGCAAGGAGCTGCGGGACCCCTGCAAGGCACAGCCAGGCGTCTGCAGAGGGAACAGGACCTCTGAGAAAGCAGAAGAAATGTCTCCCTGTGAGGGTGGGGAGGCCCTGGCACAGGGTGCCCAGAGAAGCTGCGGCTGCCCCTGGATCCCTGCAAGTGCCCAGGGCCAGGCTGGACGGGGCTTGGAGCAGCCTGGGATAGAGGAAGGTGTCCTGGCCCATGACACGGAGGGTGGTGGGAATCCCTCACACGAGCTATGCCATTCAGTGCTCCCTGCTCCAGAAGGTTCCAATCAACCTCCGCAATGACAAAGACGGGAGGTGGAACAAAGCGCACCGCGTACCAGCTCCTTCACACTCATGTCCACGGGCCACTGACAGGGCTCAGTCTGGCACAACGAGGGGAAACCCGGGACACTGCTACAGAAACGTCCTTATGGAAATGCCGCACTTCACCCCGGGTGTGCACTGACAACGCGCCGGGGCCCCTCGGCCCGGGCCGCCCCTTCCCTCCCTCACGGCCCCTTCCCCTCCCTCACGGCCCCGCCGCCAGGAAGGTTCTGGAAACGCCGGGCTCTGCCCACGCCCGGGATCCTCCTGGGGACATTTTCCTGAGCGGAGCTCTCCGGGAAGCCCATGGGGCTACATCTGCTCCGCAGGGAGGCTCTGACCGTGGAGTCACCCCACGGTTCTGCTCCGTGAAAACGAAGGGCACCCCGGGCACCATCACGTCCCTGCCGAGGGCTGCGCAGAGGCCGGCCCTCCCCTTCCCACCCGCAGCACAGCCCTTGGAGACACCCACATAAAGTAATGCCGGAGCCACGCCCCGCTCAGCCCCAAAATCCTCGCCAGACCCCAGCACAAGGAAAAGTTCACTTACCCCGCCAGGCTCGGCTGCAGCGGGACGAGATTCCTCCTCATGGCCAGCGCTCCCGACTCCTGCCCCGTCCCCGGGGCCGCCGGGGGCTCCTGAGGGCCCGGCCCGTAACCAGGAGCGCCCCGAGGCGGGTGAGGGGGCGGGGCCTCCCAGCCGCTCATTAACGCTAATTAGCGAGCCCCGCCCCGCTTTCCTTTTAAGGAAATGGCCGCAGGTGTCGCGCGCTGTCCAACGTTCTGGAACGTTCGGCACGGAGCGGGCGCGCGGGACCAGCAGCATCCAGAGCAGAGTTTAGGTGACTTACCTGCAACAGCCTGATGCAAGGAACAGGGAAAGAACAAATGCAACGAGGAGTCACTGAGTCTGAGCACATGCAGGCTGCACACAAGCAGAAGGGAACAGGGTTGAAGTTCTGGACTCATTTGCCTCAAATTTTCGTTAGATGTTGTTTTATTCTGATTTCTACCCAGAGAGGAATTACCAGACATGGTGTGTCTGATAACAAGAAAGATTTTACTGGTATACAATGTTCATATCATATTATGTCATAAATAGAATCATGAGTGCAGTGCTGTGGTATTCTCTGAAGAGAATATATACAAAAGTGCTGTTAAAAATCCAACGCCTTTCCTGTATTGTTTCTTTAGCTAGAGAGGTACCTCAGGATTAACAGATTATCAGTGCATTAGCATTCATATCCTGGATAAAGTGTCTCTGGTCATTTGCATGGGCACAGACTGGTAACTTAAAGGCTCTATGAAATTGGATGCTAAATAATATTCAGAGGAAATTGAATTAGACAGGAGGGAAGAGAAATGTGACTGCCATTAAATCTCTAAAGTACATTCCTGGTTTATTTCCCCCCACCCACCCCCTGAGAATAATACAGCATTCAATTTTCCAATTATATAAATACATGAACACTGGATTACTAGAGGCAGATAATTGAATATTTTGACTATTCTACAAGGGACCCTTCATATTTGAAGTGGGAGATGAATAGGGCGTGCAGCATCAGCCTGTGGATGCACCAGCTATAAAACCCTCTATTAGATCCAGAGAGTATAAAGGTCTCCCATAGAGAGAGGGATCTTATCAGTGTTCAATATACAGTAGTTAATTTATTCCACTGATATCAGGGTAAGTTATACAATTGCAAAAGTGGGATATTTTGGGCCACACATGGTACTGCTTCAAAGGTGCAAGGAAAGGCATTCGCAGTCATAGCATTTCAAATCCAACTCCTCTGTAACTCTGTCTTTACAGGACATCAATCATGAGATGAGAGGAACTGTAAGCTATTTTCCAGTAACACACTGCCAATCGCAAGACAAATGTCAGATGTCACAAAAGGAGAAGTAACCATTTTTCAACCTGTGAATGTCTTCAAATATATTACAATGAAAGTGTGAAAAAAAATGACCCTTTCAGCTTCATTTGTTCTGACAGCTGCCAGACCTTGGAGTTCGGCATTTTATCTTCATACTGCAATAATCTTTACAACATTTGAACAAGGCTGAGGGCAGTGGCATTAGTTAGTCTACAATTGTCCTCTTATGTACAATACATAAAATTTCCAAGAGTCTGGCCATTGAACTAAAAAAGATCATCTACTACTATTTTATTTGTGTTACAGAAAAAGATAAGGAGAAGGGATGCCCACATCTGAGATTAACACATGCTGGGGACTAGTTTTGTGTGGGCTCAGCCTGACTCCTGCATTGCATTGCCATGCTGCTATTGCCACTTGGGGAAAACACATGCTTGCTTAAAACTGAAATCAGGAAAAAAACTCTACAAACATTCCCTGAAGTGAAAACCCACTCGATACCAACCGTGTGTGCATTTAGTCCCTGACATGAAACACTGGACTCCCCCTCAGTGACAAAGCACGTTTCAGCCACTGGAACATTTTGAGATGGAGTTCAGGGCATGTTCTCCAGCCCAGAGCTCAGTGCCCATCTTACAGCTTTGCCACTTCTGATAGCATGGAGGACACTAAAACATAAGCCAAGTCGTTAACAGTAAAGAATAGAACAAAGGAGGAAAATCAAGCTCAGACGTAGCCATTCATTATTGCAATAAATACCACAAAGAATTTCACTCAACAGCCCTGAAGTTCCAAGTTATTCCTCTCCTTCCAGCCAGTCTCATGTTCTGCTTAGCCCTCACAAGAAGTGTGTGCTCATGGAAGTCATGGTTCGTTTCCTGAAAAATAAGCCCCCTCTGTACAACTCCAGCAGTTTTGACACAATGTCCTTAGATTTGATTTGTACAGAGTTACGCTGTTATTTAAGGGAAAAACGAGTATGTGCAAAGACACAGGAAAGGTCTGCTCTAGATGTTACTGCAGGTCCCAAAAGGGAAACAAACATGCAAAAGACAAAAAATTAGCAAACCTAGAATACAGTTAGTTTAAGCTGAAGTCAGTGACAGGGTTGGTTCCACTGGAATTTAAATGACCTCTTAGGCCTTTACACTGTACAGCTTTCTGCAGAAGCAGTGCTGAATCCCTGAAGACAAAACCACCACTTGATTCACCAAATTTAACTTAAGAGTAAATCTTTGTCTGTGAACAAGTGTGAGCTTATTGGTTCTGTGGAAGCAAAATGATAAACAGTTTTAGTTCTTCTTTAAAAAACTAACAGTACTTGTCATGGCAAAGACATGTACAAAGAAGTAGAAGCCAAAATATTATTTCAGTGTTTTAAGACTGGCTTTAAAAAATAAGTACATAAACATTGACCAAATCTGTATTGATTCCAACACGTACAGTCCAAGCCATAAAAAGAAGAGTCAAGGCCTGAAGTCTGACCACAAGTGTAATTGCAGATTTCAGTTTTCCAGTCTGGTATTTGTGACTGCAGTTCCTTCCTTGGTTTCTGTGACACGTCCTGTGCACACAAAGCAATGTAATTCCTTTGACACGAGCGTGCCTCGGTCAGTACAGCCAATCCCATGATGCTGGTTTATCATCCCATGTGGTTTGGTCCTTCCCTTCCACACACTCGGGATGAACGCAGAGTTTGTCATGGGATGTGCCCGGTAAATCCCACAGAGACGTGAAGAAACAGCCATTGCCAGGGCCATNGCAGCCCCACACCAGGCGCTTGCCGTGCACGGCGGCCAGGCGGCACTCGCACAGCTCGATCAGCGACGCCACCTGGTCGTGCAGAGGCAGAGACTTGTACTTCCTCTGGGCCAGGCAGAAGAACGCTTCCACAAAGGCTTGCAGACACATTCCTGCAAGGAAAAGGTGAGAGATTGGGAGTGCGGCATNGGGATCTTATCAGTGTTCAATATACAGTAGTTAATTTATTCCACTGATATCAGGGTAAGTTATACAATTGCAAAAGTGGGATATTTTGGGCCACACATGGTACTGCTTCAAAGGTGCAAGGAAAGGCATTCGCAGTCATAGCATTTCAAATCCAACTCCTCTGTAACTCTGTCTTTACAGGACATCAATCATGAGATGAGAGGAACTGTAAGCTATTTTCCAGTAACACACTGCCAATCGCAAGACAAATGTCAGATGTCACAAAAGGAGAAGTAACCATTTTTCAACCTGTGAATGTCTTCAAATATATTACAATGAAAGTGTGAAAAAAAATGACCCTTTCAGCTTCATTTGTTCTGACAGCTGCCAGACCTTGGAGTTCGGCATTTTATCTTCATACTGCAATAATCTTTACAACATTTGAACAAGGCTGAGGGCAGTGGCATTAGTTAGTCTACAATTGTCCTCTTATGTACAATACATAAAATTTCCAAGAGTCTGGCCATTGAACTAAAAAAGATCATCTACTACTATTTTATTTGTGTTACAGAAAAAGATAAGGAGAAGGGATGCCCACATCTGAGATTAACACATGCTGGGGACTAGTTTTGTGTGGGCTCAGCCTGACTCCTGCATTGCATTGCCATGCTGCTATTGCCACTTGGGGAAAACACATGCTTGCTTAAAACTGAAATCAGGAAAAAAACTCTACAAACATTCCCTGAAGTGAAAACCCACTCAATACCAACCGTGTGTGCATTTAGTCCCTGACATGAAACACTGGACTCCCCCTCAGTGACAAAGCACGTTTCAGCCACTGGAACATTTTGAGATGGAGTTCAGGGCATGTTCTCCAGCCCAGAGCTCAGTGCCCATCTTACAGCTTTGCCACTTCTGATAGCATGGAGGACACTAAAACATAAGCCAAGTCGTTAACAGTAAAGAGTAGAACAAAGGAGGAAAATCAAGCTCAGACGTAGCCATTCATTATTGCAATAAATACCACAAAGAATTTCACTCAACAGCCCTGAAGTTCCAAGTTATTCCTCTCCTTCCAGCCAGTCTCATGTTCTGCTTAGCCCTCACAAGAAGTGTGTGCTCATGGAAGTCATGGTTCGTTTCCTGAAAAATAAGCCCCCTCTGTACAACTCCAGCAGTTTTGACACAATGTCCTTAGATTTGATTTGTACAGAGTTACGCTGTTATTTAAGGGAAAAACGAGTATGTGCAAAGACACAGGAAAGGTCTGCTCTAGATGTTACTGCAGGTCCCAAAAGGGAAACAAACATGCAAAAGACAAAAAATTAGCAAACCTAGAATACAGTTAGTTTAAGCTGAAGTCAGTGACAGGGTTGGTTCCACTGGAATTTAAATGACCTCTTAGGCCTTTACACTGTACAGCTTTCTGCAGAAGCAGTGCTGAATCCCTGAAGACAAAACCACCACTTGATTCACCAAATTTAACTTAAGAGTAAATCTTTGTCTGTGAACAAGTGTGAGCTTATTGGTTCTGTGGAAGCAAAATGATAAACAGTTTTAGTTCTTCTTTAAAAAACTAACAGTACTTGTCATGGCAAAGACATGTACAAAGAAGTAGAAGCCAAAATATTATTTCAGTGTTTTAAGACTGGCTTTAAAAAATAAGTACATAAACATTGACCAAATCTGTATTGATTCCAACACGTACAGTCCAAGCCATAAAAAGAAGAGTCAAGGCCTGAAGTCTGACCACAAGTGTAATTGCAGATTTCAGTTTTCCAGTCTGGTATTTGTGACTGCAGTTCCTTCCTTGGTTTCTGTGACACGTCCTGTGCACACAAAGCAATGCAATTCCTTTGACACGAGCGTGCCTCGGTCAGTACAGCCAATCCCATGATGCTGGTTTATCATCCCATGTGGTTTGGTCCTTCCCTTCCACACACTCGGGATGAACGCACAGTTTGTCACGGGATGTGCCTGGTAAATCCCACAGAGACGTGAAGAAACAGCCATTGCCAGGGCCATCATTTGAAAACGGGAGGTTGCAGCAGACTTTTTCAAAAGCATAAATAAAAAAAACACATCTGAAATAAATAGCAGTCACCGTGAAACGAAGGGATTGCAGCGCCTGTCCCTCCTCCGGCAGCACCCGCGCCCAGCTGGGGATCAGCTGCCGGTTCTGTCGCGGCACATGAGCGCCCGCAGCTGCGCTGATTTCTGTAAGCGGAACGCGGGGCGGGCGCGGGGCGCAGCGGGGCCGGCGCAGGCGGGCG